>PVLA01009681.1:0-72149 GCA_004027455.1 Hydrochoerus hydrochaeris | reverse complement strand
TCTTTCTTTCTCTCTTTCTCTTTCTCTTTCTCTTTTTCTCTTTCTCTTTTTCTCTTTCTCTCATCTTTTTGAGACAAAGTCTTGCTAAGCAGCAGTTCAGGCTGGCCTTGAACTCACTTGGTAGCCCAGGCTGGTCTTGAACTCACAGTGATCCTCTGCCTCAGGTTCCCAAGTGCTGGGATTACCAGGCATGAGCCTCTACACCTGACTGCCTTAAGTAGTAATTATTAAATGCCTTCTGATCGCAGTTGCTGAGGGCATATGTCTTTTCTTGGACAGAAGTTGTAGGCTTAACGCTGTTTCACATCTCTGTTTTCTCACAGGGAAGAAGGTGATTGATGTGGCTGCAGGCTCTACCCACTGTCTGGCTCTCACCGAGGACAGTGAAGTGCATAGCTGGGGGAGCAATGACCAGTGCCAGCACTTTGACACTTTGCGTGTGACCAAGCCAGAGCCTACTGCACTGCCAGGACTGGACACCAAACACATAGTTGGAATTGCATGTGGGCCAGCCCAGGTACTGTGTGGGTAGTTTAGTTTGGTATCTTGTGTAGTTTTGGTTTCCATGTGTTCATGGCTAGCATGTGGAAATACTATTGATTTTGTGTACTATACTTATGCCCTGCAGTTGTACCAAACCATAAATTAGTTCTGTTACTTTCATGGTAGTTTTCTTCATAGTTATATATACTGTGTGCATATGGAGGCAGTTTTCTTTCTTCTTTCTTTCAGTCATGTCTTTTTCCTTGCCTTATTCCTCTTACCAGGACTTCTATCTGATGTTGAGTAGAAGTGGTGAGAATGGGAACCCTTTCCTTGTTTCTGATCGTAGGAGGAGAATATTTAGTCTTTTACTATCAACTGCAATTTTAGCTGTGGGGTTTTCTTATAGATGCTTTATTATCAGATTAAAGAAGTTTCCTTTATTGCTTACTTGTTGGACAAGTTTATCATGAGTAGATGCTGAAATTTGTCTAATGTTTTTTCTTTTCAGATGGTATAATCGTGTGTGTGTGTGTGTGTGTGTTTCCTGTAGTTTGTTAATTTTTAAGTTATCTTATTTCTTCTTGGGTAGTTTCTTTACTGACTTGTAGCATTCAGCGATTGTGTCATTTCTTCTAAGAAGTCTGATTTTTAGTGCCTAAAATTTTCTTTAGTATTCTCTGCAGAGATACTGCTTTCATTCCTGATTCTAATAATTTTTTGTTTTGTCATTTTTCCATAGGTTTTTAATTTTGTTGATAATGTCAAAAAACCATTTTTAACTTTTGTTAATTCGTGGTTGTTTCTTGCTTTTGATTTCAGTGGTTTCTGTTCTTTGTTAATTTTTCACTTCAGTTTGCTTTGAATTCATTTGCAGCCTTTTTTCTGTTATTTAAGGTGGAATCCTAGATTGTTGAGTCTTCTTTTGTATGAGATAAGCATTTGTGCTGTAAGTTTTTCTCTTAAGTAGTGCTTTTAACTACATGCACAGATTCTGATGCATTTTTATAGTTGTTCAGTTCAAAATATTTTCTAATTTCTTTTGAGAGTTGCTCTTTGACCTGTGAATTATTCAATATTTTTAAATTTTAGAGTGTTTGGATTTAATTCTCTTGAGCTTGAAAAACTGAATTTTTAAATTTAAGATTTTGTTTTTGTGCCTCAGGATGTATATAGTAAATGTCCTGTGTTTGGTTAAAAAGTATGTTTATTTTGCTATTGTTGGGTGAAATTTTTCTATAAATATCCCTTAGATCAGATCATGGATGATACTGTTCAGTTTTTCTAGTTTGTTGCTGATTATTTCTTCTCTCTTGTGAGGAAGGTGGTATATTTACACCTAATATGTCATGTAAACCTAGAGCTATTATTGTGCCACTTTATGTGGATTTAGAGCCACACAGCATTCACTAAGATATACTAGTAGTTTTGAGAGTAAAAAAATGCATTTTCTAATAGCTTGTTTTACTTTTTAGGTGTGGCAAAATAGATGGTATTAGTGATGTGGGATAGGACACTGTAAGCTGATAGGACGTGAGCTAGACTGCATGAAAAGTACACATGCATCAAGCAGTTAGAGGGGTGATGAGGTTCCCTTTAAGGCATATTTGTCAAGCAGAGTGGTAAGTCTGTCCAGAGAGGAACAGACCAGTAGCTGAATCTGTGGGTCCATTTCAGGTTCTTATGTTTCTTTTATAGAGCTTTGCTTGGTCCTCGTGTTCTGAGTGGTCCATCGGCCTCCGCGTCCCTTTCGTGGTAGACATCTGTTCGATGACTTTTGAGCAGCTGGATCTCCTTCTGCGGCAAGTGAGTGAGGGAATGGATGGCACTGCAGACTGGCCCCCACCACAAGAGAAAGAGTGCATGGCTGTGGCGACGCTGAATCTTCTGCGACTTCAGGTGTTCATACTTTCCCCTTCCTTCTACTCCTTTTATAGGTGTCTATAGGTGTTTAGCTTGTTAGGTGAACAGATAATAAAACATTCAGAGTATTTTAAAGTAAGATCATGAAGTAATGTGTATGAGCCTTAAAGAATTTGGTCCAGTTAGTTTCTATTTATTCCAGAAGCCAACTTTGCATGCAGGTAAGAATGTATGGACTGTGTTATTCCTGCTGTAATCAGTTTCTATACATTAAGGGAGGCAGCCTTGGATTTAACTGTTGTATATGGTGAAATAACTCTGCAAGACAGGATGCAGAGAGAGAGAGAGAGAGAGAGAGAGAGAGAGAGACAGACAGACCTGGCTAAGAAACAGTGCTGGCCTCTCTCTGTTGAACTGTGAAAGCTCTGCTTAATAAGCATGGTTCCTTGTAGCACTTCCTTAAAAGTCAAAGCTATCTAGACCAACCAAACTTCTCCCAATTTTATTTCCTCTATTGTATTACACTTAAATTCATCCTTTTCTCTTCAGTGTTCTACTTGTCAGGTATTCTAACTGTATTCCTCTTCCCATCTACATCCCTCCCTGTCTCTAGATCGCCTTTCCTCATTTTGTTATTACTATTTTTATTGTTGATGTTATTTAGTTCTTGTTTAAGACATGTAAAGATTACAGTCATTGAGTGTAGGTAGTGCGTAAACATGAAGCATCTTGTCTTTTTATGTACCCCTCCCCTCTCTCCATTCCCCCAGCCCCAGTTTCTTGGTCTCCTTTCCCAATTGCAAAAGATCTATCTGGCTCTCAGGTTCCTTTTATCAGTCTTTCAGCCTGCTCTTTTTTTTCTGCTTTGGATTATTCAAATGAGAGAAACCATATATTTCACCTGATTTACTTAAAATTATGTTTTCAAGGAATATCCATTTTCCTAGAAATAACCTGAATTTATCTTTCTATATAGACAAGTTGTATTCTATTATGTGTAGATAGCCATTTGTCTGCTAGTGGGCATACAGGCTGGTTCCAAGATTTAGCTATTATGAATTGTCATGCACAAAAATTTAAAAAAATGTTATGTATAATTACATGTAGGTTATGTATATAAGGTGTGTATGCAACACAAATTGAGTTTGTGTTTAGAATTGGAACCCATTCTGATCCCAAAGACAATCGCATGTATGTGCAGATATTCTCAAATTGAGAATGTCCAAAATTCAAAACTCTTCTGATCCTAAGCATTTCAGATAAGTGATACCCATCCTATACTGAGAAGTTAATTTTGTATATTTAAATAATTCTTCAAATCAAGTTTTATTGAATCTTTAATAAAATTTTAATTTTTCTTATTTTTCATAAGATTTTAAAGGCCATTTGTTTTTAGCCATTCTAAGTGAGGATTGTTTTTTTCCTTTCAGTTGCATGCTGCCATTAGTCATCAGGTTGACCCGGAATTCCTTGGTTTAGGTCTGGGCAGTGTCCTTCTGAACAGCCTGAAGCAGACTGTAGTGACGCTGGCGAGCAGTGCGGGTGTGCTGAACACTGTGCAGTCTGCTGCTCAGGCCGTGCTGCAGAGCGGCTGGTCTGTGCTTCTGCCCACAGCCGAGGAGCGTGCCCGTGCGCTCTCTGCTCTCCTGCCTTGCACAGGTGGGCCTGGGCCTGGAGTGGGTCAGGCATGGGCAGGAATGTGGGAGGACATGGTTCCTCACTCAGCCTGGCAAACTAACTTTCCTTTTCCAGTTTCGGGCAACGAAGTGAACATAAGTCCAGGTCGTCGATTCATGATTGATCTGCTGGTGGGCAGCTTGATGGCTGATGGAGGATTGGAGTCTGCCCTAAATGCAGCCATTTCTGCAGAAATTCAGGTATGGCCTCAAGGGCGTGGGAACTGGCAGGGCATTTAGCTGTACTAGCAATGAGCTGAGATTGAAAAATACACTTGCTTGTGTGTATAAGTCAGACCTATTGCTAAAGTTATTGCTAAATCTAAAATGCAAAACTTAATTCACATTCAGGTATTTTCTTTATGTACAACTCTCTTATCTTGCTGATTAAAAAACTTGATGGGATATTATTGAAATGTGATAAAATGCTCTGCTTTACATATTGATTGAATGTAGTACTTGCCCCCTTCATCATGTACATCATTTCTGCCACTCAGTGAGGTTTCTTGTGCCCTTCTACACCTAGTTGAGAAACTCTCCTGCTTCTCAGATTAGCTGAATGGTTCCTGCAGGGAGTGTCATATATTAGGAATCCTTTGGAACCTTCGTCTTTGCATCTTCTTTTGCCTTAGATAATGATTTTCAGACTCATTAACATCAGTGCATATGTCACTTTTTTTTTTATTATAGAGAACTATTCCATTATGTGATTATAATGCTGTTTATTCATTCTTCTATTGGCTCATTTGACTTTCTGGTTTTTCACTTTGCAAAGCTGCTATGATCATGCTGTGTACATGTTCTTTAGCAAACATGTTTTTCCTTTGCTAATTAATTTAGAGTGGAATTTGGTGGGTTCCATTTGTTTATAGTTTCTCAGAGTGGCTTTCTTGTTTTCTTTGAACCAGTATGTATGTGTGAGCCAGCGGTTTCCTGTCCTTACAAAACAATTTCTGGAAGGCAGCAGGAGACCATCAGCAGTGGGAGTCAGGCCATTGGATCTTTAGGAAAAATAGCTGGCTGCCAGGATTTTGTGTGTGCATGTATGCATGTGCACCTGCAGCTGTAAGCCAGTATTGCTGTTTTGTTTGTCAGGTCACCGAGGCTGGGACAGCTGACCACTGGGGTTAGGGCTCAGCTCAGTGTGGCTTCACAACTGCTAATGAGGTCACTGGTCACCACTTTTCTGTTTTATGAATTATAGGATATCGAAGCCAAAAATGAAGCACAGAAGGAAAAAGAAATTGATGAACAGGAAGCAAATGCCTCAACATTTCATAGAAGTAGGACTCCTTTGGATAAAGATCTTATTAATACGGGGATTTATGAATCCTCTGGAAAGCAGTGTTTGCCTCTGGTCCACCTCATACAGCAACTTCTTAGGTAATTTAATTAGTAATTATTGGTTTTCCTGTTGATTTAGTGAAATGTAACACTAGAATCTTAAAAATAGTTTGGTTGTTGAAATTTCTCAGAAAATTTCCTAGAGCAGGTTTTAGGGTAAAGAGCAGATTCTTAGATATAGATGAAAAGAGTGGTCAGAATATATGAGGAGATTCTAAAATTTTCCATGAAAGAAAATTGGAGTGTGGAAGAAATATGCAAGATTCCTATCCTCGTTTATAAGCAAGTAGTTGCAAGTAAAAGTCATCAGAGTAAAGTTAGTTTTTAAAAATTAGTTACATCATTGCCTAATTCTGTATATCATATGTATATCTTTACATCTTTGTATTTAAATGCAAAAGATTTTAGCTTAAAACTGTATAGCTTTTAATTTAAAAACTAAGATAAAGCATTCTTTCTAAAGCCCAATCAGGAGGTGTTAGGAATAACTGGGCCTCATCCTGTTGGCAGGAGTGGGCCTCGGCAAAGGCCCAGCTGCTCAGACTCAGCTGGCTAATGTATGAATTCTAAAGGGCAGAGAAGCAGCATAACCTGTGAAAGAAATGTGCTAGAAAATGCAAAGGTGATTGCACATTTAACAAAACTGCTCTGTGTGAACCTAGGCTCCTGGTCAATTATGTTTTCTCCGTCTGGAGCAAGAAGGGCCCTGTTGGTTTGTCTTGGGCAGCTGAGCACACAGCAAGGAGCCTGGGCAGAGCTGTCTGTTTCTCTGTGTGACTGTTCAGAGAGGGCAGTAGGGTGGGTGTGTTCGTGTTGCCAGAAATGCTAGAATTTAGTGGGCACATGGAAAACTTCTAAAATGGCAAGCTTTAGAACTAGTTTCAGTTACCTGCTTTAGTAAACACTTTGGAAGACATTTTTATGATTTTTTGTTTTTAATAATCTGATCGATTGTTTCCCTTCAACAGGATTTTATAAATTTTAATGTTTAACAGATTTAAATAAAGGGACTTGACTATGTTATATAGTTCATGAGAGTAGAAAGAATTTGGGATTTGTTCTCAGAAGACTTCAGTTGTGACTGCTGGTACGAACTTGACAGGTGAACCTCTGTCCAGTGTGGACTGTTGGAGGAAGATTAAAAGCTGTGTTTAGGTTCAGGGATCATTAAGAATCAGATGAAAAAATGGGTGTTACATGCTTGGTGGTTAAAACTTAAGGTGCTTGTAGAAAGTGCCTTTCTGAGTTACTGCTCACCTTCTTTGAACAGTGTGTTGTCAGCTGCTGCTGTCTGTGGCAGAGAGTAGCTGCTGAGTCTGTTGTGGCCATGTCCAGACTGGAGTAGACTGCTGAGACTGGAGTGTGTGGGCCTGCTGAAACATGAATATTCTGTTTATTTTTTTGCTTGTTTGTTCATTTATTTTAGATAGGGTTTTGCTATGTCTTTTAGGTTGGTATTAAACTTACTGTGTAGCTTAGGCTGGACTCAAACTCATAGTGATCCTCCTGCCTCAGCCTTCTAAGTGTTGGGAGTATAGGTAAATACCACCATACCAGGCTGTTTGTTGACTTTTTATTAATTATAACTGGTGTGCACCTAATTCAATCACTGGAAATAATATGCTCATAAGAATCTTTTCCAGCTAATCATTTCATAAGTCTTAAGTGCAGATTAGATACTTCTTTTCTTTTCTGTTTTTTGTTTTTTGAGATAGGGCCTTGCTATTAGTTCAGGCTGGCCGTGAACTCAATCCCAAGTGCTGGGATTGCAGGCATGCGTCACTATGCCTGGCCAGATCAAATATTTCTAATGCAAATTATCCAAATTGAGTTGTGCTATACATATTAGATACATGATGACTTCTGAAGACATTATATGAAAAAAAAAAAGTAAAATATCTTAGTTTTTTTCCATGGTTTCATGTTGAAATGGTAGTATTTTCATTGTGTCAGGATGTGTTAACATTTTGTCACTGACAGAATACTTGAGATACACAGTTTCCAAGGTAGAAAGGCTTCCGTTAGCTCCAGGTCTCCGAGGCTGCAGTCCATGACTGGTACATCTGCTGTTCTGGGCCAGTGGGGAGGCATGTGACGTGGGAGGACCTGTGACGAGCAAGGTCGCTCATCATGGTGGCTGAGAAGCAAAGAGAGAGGAGAGAGACTGAGTCCCACTTTCTCCTGTGAGGCCCCACCGCTAAGGGTTCCACCGTTCCCCAGTGCCACGCTGAAGACGCTGCCTTTAGTACAGGGGCTTTTGACAGGCACTTAGCTGAGCCACAGCATAGGATAAATAATTAATTCTGGTGCTTCCTTTATTTTCATTACTGTGACAAATAGAAACTTTTAAATTATTTATGTGCCATTACTGGTCTTGTTTCTCTTGCTGGATGCCATCCTTCAGGTCATCTTCTGTATCTTACTCTTTACTGAGTGTGTGTTTTTGTCCCTGTGGTATGTGAGGCACATTGGTTCCACAGCACATTTGCAGTAGAGATGTACCTATTTAGAAGAAGTATAGACATACATGTTGCCTCACTAAAATTTCAGAAAATTGAAAAAGAAAAGTACACTCACAACCTTTTGGCTGACAGAATGTGTGTGATCCAGGCTGTTTTCATAAACCTAGATAATGTGTCCCTCCTTTGGCATGAATTGGCTTATTTTATTTTTTCACCTTGTGTTGAATTAACTGGTGCAGTTCATGAAAGTCAGTTTAAAGTACAAGAGATTCTGGAGATGTTTTATAGATGTCCTTTGTTTCTTAGGAGATTTGGATTGAAGACATTGTTCCTTGCCAAAATAAGCTGAGAAACAAATTTGAGAGAAACACTTCATTCTTATGCTGGTACCGATAGCCACATGGTAGTAGACTTTGATTATGGTTCTAAATTTAATGATAGAATATAAAGTAAAAAATTTTGGTATTAGTGTCTTGCTTCCTCAAGCTAAACACCAAATTCTAGATCTGTTGTCTCCATTAAAGTATTGACAGGGCAGATCACCTGGTAGAGTAGCAGTGAGGATCAGGTGGTTGTGGAGACCCTAGGGCTTGTGTATCTTTGTCATGTGTGATGACTGCCAGCAGCTTCTCCTTAGTCCGTGGTTGTAAGGGAAACCTCTGCAGGACTTCAGCCCTGGGCCTGGCTCTTGCTCCTATCCTTGTGTACACTGCTGACACTTCCCTGGGGGAGCCATGGGGCAGGTGCCACTGATAACTGCTCCCACCAAACGTGCTGTAACATTAGGAAGCAAAGACATAGAGCCAAAAGCATGCCCTTGACCTTTGTGTTACGCAGCATTCCCCAGGACAGTTTTTGGGGACAGTAGCAGGGACACATGTGGACCAGCCTACCCATGCACATTCCTCCCTGGGATGGGGCTTGGGGGATGTGTCTGGTTTAGTGGCTGTCCTGGACCCAGCCCTGCTTTGACTCTTGTCTCTCCTCTGTTCACTTTTGCCGCCAGTAAACTACTTCATCTTTTCTGTTCTCTGTACCAGAGATCAGGCCTGGCTCATCTGTGGTAGAGACTGTTGCTCTGTGATGGAGCCCTGTCCGTGGAATCAGAAATATTCACTCCTTTGTAACTGCACTTCCTGGAAGTTCGTAATCTTGTTCTTTATTCCCATCTGCTGATTGCTCCTGACTCAGGTCTCATCACACTGTTGGGATTGGAGTTGCTGCTCCTTTCCTTGTTTTCCATGCTCCTTGGGCACCTTACAAGAGAATTTGTAATTCTCTTGTTCTGAAGTAGAGTTGTTGGTACTTCCTTTGGTCTTCTTTTCGTGTTCCCTGGGTCCTGGGTACTCTTGCGTGGCCCACCCTCATGCATCTCAAGTGTAGGTATTGCAGATAGACCTGTAAGGCAAGCATAGCAATGTAGGCGAATCCTTTCCTAAGGATGGATAACATTTATATTTGAAATGCAGTTTTGGAGGAAACAAAAGTAATGGAGCAGTTTATATAGAAATGTTCCTCTTTGAGTGATGTCCATTCTTAATTTGGACCATTCTTCAAGGCAAATATGTAGAGCAAAAGGACATCATAATATTTTTTTTGAATGTTATGAGCTTCTCTGCTCAGGCATTGATTGATTGATTGATTGATTGATTGATTGTGATTATTGGGGATTGAACCCAGGCACCTACAGCCTGGGCCTTTAAAAATATTTTGTTAAGTCACTGAGGGTCTTGCATTGTCACTGAGTTCCCTGAACGGGGCTTGAACCCTTGACCCTTCTTCCTCCACCTCCCACAGTGCTAGGGTTACAAGTGTGAGCTACCATGCCTAGCTCTCTGCTGAGTTTTGGCCAAGATTATGCTTATTGCACACATACACCTGCCACGTTTGGGGAGGGCAGTCAGCTGCAGGTTGTCTGCACATGTGATCTGTGCTTCTGACACTATGTGGTGATTTGCCACCCTTGACTCTTGTCTATTTTTTTTTTTTTTTTTTGGTTCTTTGAGACCGGGTGTCACTGTGTAGTTAGTTCAAACTGGCCTCACTATATAGCCTAGGTTGGCCTTGAACTCATGGTGATCCTCCTGCTTCAGCCTCCCGAGTTCCTGTCTTTGTAACAGAAATAGCTTGTTGAAGTTGTAATTCTCTTTTCCCCTACATAGAAACATTGCTTCTCAGACTGTAGCCAGATTGAAAGACGTTGCCCGTCGGATCTCATCCTGTCTGGACTTTGAGCAACACAGCCGTGAAAGGTCTGCTTCATTGGACTTGTTACTGCGTTTTCAGCGTTTGCTTATCAGTAAACTTTATCCTGGAGAAAGTATTGGTCAAACCTCAGATATTTCCAGTAAGTTGTCTACTGGTGAATGTGTCTTATATATATTTTGGGCTTTTTTATTTAAGTTTTTGATTTGATTATTATGTGTGTTCATATTTATAGTCCTTATATTAAAGCAGGTTTGGAGACTTCATTTTGCATATACTTTATTGGTGAAATATTTTTGTACTACATCTATCAATGTTGTAAGTTTTATTGGCTTCATATTTAAAATCTTTAGACGTAGAAATAGAACCCTTTGTGTTCAGTTTACACCTCCATGCCAGTGATGGGGCATTAATGACTGACAAGGCATGGGACCCACATAGTCACAGACTGCTCATGAGTTCAATACGAGAGCCACGCAGGCGTGCTGGGAGGAAGCCAGGTTTCACTTGCAGTTCTTCTCTGTTGCTGCTAGACACTCGATTAAGTTTCCACAAGGTCAGAGATTACTCACCTACAGAGCAGGCATGCCGAGTGTGCCTGTGGTGAAACGGGATGACGTGTGCGTGCTGTGCACGGCATGTGACGCAGAGTGGATGACACCTTTCTGTCTGCACCTGGGGTTGAGCCTGGCTTCCTATAATGTTGCCTTTTAGAGATATAAACATTTGCTGCCTCTGTTGATATTTTATAGCTAAATTTATAAGTGAAAAGAATAACATTTTTTAAAAGGAGTTAGACATTTCTAAGTTTATATTTATGTTTAAGTTTTAAGTTTATGAGAGAAACCTCTAGGTTCAAATAGGTAAATTTATAACGTGAGATAGGTGACTGTCTTGAAGTCAGAGGTTGCAGTAATGCAAAGAACCAAGTAGGCAGAAAGTTGAAGATTTTATGAGGCTGAAAAATGTTTCCTTTTGTTCATTGGGAACAGTTTACAAGCTTTAAGAAGACTAGTGTTCATGTGCTCAAGTCCAGAATCTCTGTAAATTAGGACTTCAGTATTTATAGACTCAAGCTTTTAGGTACTGTATGGTACAGGGCGTAAAATTCAACATAATCAAATTGACAGGCCCTCAAGTTACATATTGTGCAAAGGAGCACATCAGAAAACGCGTGTGGACCGCTCTTGTTTGGGACACTTTCATAGGCAGCAGGTGCGCCCTGAGGGTGGGCTAGTGGTGCAGTTAAGCTGGTTTGCAGAGTGGTTTTCAGGGTGAGGGTAGCATCTTCTGCATCTCCCTTCAGGTCCGGAGCTAATGGGTGTTGGCTCGTTGCTGAAGAAGTACACAGCCCTTCTGTGTACTCACATCGGAGACATACTGCCCGTGGCGGCTAGCGTTGCTGCTGTCAGCTGGCGGCACTTTGCCGAGGTGGCCTGCATCGTGGAAGGGGACTTCACTGGTACCTTTCTTGTTTCCTACCTTGGACCATCTGTTTCTTTTAGAAGACTGAGAAAAGCCAACATATATCCTTTCCAGATTAAAATCTGTACCGTTTACGCTATACGTTTTCTGATCCTCTGGGGTTTTCCTTTTTTTTTTTTGGTTACTGACAGTTCTGTGAAACTGCTTATTATGGGAGACATGTATTTATGCATGCAGTTGGCCTATACTTGTACATCACCATTAGCACTTCAATAATGAGAGCATGGTGATTGTTCCTTCTTCTTTTTTAGTTTTGGTTTGAGATAGGTTCTCACTGTATAGTTCAAGCTGGCCTTGAACTTGCTGTGTAGTCCAGGCTTGCGTTACAGGCATGTGCTACCACAGCCAACCATTGTTTCATTTTATTCCAACAGGATTAACATTGGCTGTCCCTTTCAAGACCTTAATACATTTCAATATTACTTAGTCTTTTTTTAAAAGTTAATTTTATGAAAATAGTGGGGTTTTTTTTTTCTTTTTTCTTTTTGAGATAGGATTTCACTATGCAGTTCAGGCTGGCCTTGAATTTGCAGAAATCCTCTTGCTTCAGCCTCCTAAGTGCTGGGATTAAAGGTGTGCACCACCATGCTTGGAGAAATTAGTGTTATTTTTACGTGCTTTTTTTGATAGTAAATATATTGGTAAATATTTACTTTTCCAAATAAAAGTTTATAATTCTGTGTTTGAGTTTGTGTCTGTGTTTTTAAAAAATATTTTGTAACTCAGAGGGATTGTTTTTGGTAGCTATATGTCTCTTTCAAGAAAAAAAATACCCTGTGGAAATATGCTAATGGACAAGTATTCCTTATTTTATGATTTAGAATTTAAATATAAAGTTACAAAATGGTTTTCCAGGATGCACATTTTTAATTAAATCCTAACACTTCTTTTTCTTAAATGTAGGTGTCCTCCTTCCAGAGCTAGTAGTCTCTATAGTACTTCTGCTCAGTAAAAATCCTGGCCTCATGCAGGAGGCTGGAGCCGTCCCCCTGCTGGGTGGCCTGCTGGAGCACCTGGATCGCTTCAACCACTTGGCTCCTGGGAAGGAGCGGGATGATCATGAAGAGCTGGCATGGCCTGGCATAATGGGTATGGCATTTAATTTTTAAGAGCTTCGCTAAGGGAAGTCTTGTCTTTTTCTAACCCAATTTTGTATTCGTGTTTGAGACAATATTTTGCAAAGAAAGACTGATTATTGTCCTGTTTCTAATGGTAGTGTAAGAGGAAGATGTAGATAATCCAAATCATAGCAGATTTGGTTACACTTATGGAAGACTTATATTAGTAATTGTTGTTAAGTCTGGAAACTGATTACTTTGGTGCGTTCTGGAAAACCTTTCCTAGGAGGTGTCTTCTGAAGGTCCTGTTGAAGTGTGGAGAGATGGTGCAGCCCAGGAGGCAGGCATTGAGGAATTTCCTGTGGTGTCCGCACCTTGTAGATCTTGTCTGCAGCATGTATGAAATTGAAGTGACACTTGGATTTCTCAAAGTTTTGAGATCTGGCAGTTTTAAACCTTAAGATTTAAAACTTAATCTTAAAAATCTTAGTTTTAATCTGCAATGGTTCTGAGTTCCTGGACTCAACATTGAAGTTGTGTTTTAGCATTCATTTTATATTAAAAATCCAACTAGAGCTTTACGAGGTCACCGTCCTGAGGAAAACCTTAGGATAACCAAACACGCTTTTGTTTTAGTTGTTTTTGTTTCATTGATACAAGGTCTCACTGTGTAGTCTAGGCTGGCCTTGAACTTGCTGATAATCAGATATCCCTGGATATTACTCTTTTTGGGTCCTTCCTCTTGAAGGAGGATGAAAGTAAGTAAATTCAGGGCCAATCAACTTTGTTTTGCCTACTTTTACAGAAATACTACCTAAATGTTTATACACACACACACAGCTGAGAAGGGATCCAAAGTTTTATGTTCTGCTTTTACCTGCTTATTGGGCATCAGTTACACACAAATGATGTCTTTTTTTTTTTTTTTTGGTAATTAAAAACAGCTTTTAAGTCCCTAATTGTCTGGGCAGAAGAATATACAGATCCCATTTTTTAAATGACTGATAGGTTAAGGGTCCAAGAATTTGTCTGCATTTGTCTCTGTGTTATTACTGCCATTAGTGCATTCAAGCTTCAGTTTCTCTACTTTCTCACCAATACTAGATACTTCCTGGGTTTCGTTTTAAAATCAGTTATTTATTTATTTCATGGTAACCGCCCTTATGGGTGTGAAGTTGTATCTCACTGTGGTTTTTGATTTGCATTTCTGTAATGATTAGTGATGTTGAATATCTTTTGATACGCTTTTTCCCCCTTGCATATCTTCTTTGGAGAATGCCTAGTTAGGTCCTTTGCCCAATTTTGAAATGGGTTTATTGTTGTTTCTGAGTTGTTAGAGGATGCGATTGTATATTCTATACATATGTTGTTGTGGGAAAATTCCCAAGCCAAATTCAACTGAAAGGAAGACTGCACTGAGGAGATAAGAAGATAGCTTTTAATCTTTACACCATTGGGCTATTGAATCTTCACACCTGCAGACTGCTGCAGGATAGTTCCCCAGAGGCAATAGCACTGAGTTTACAGAGAGCTTAGTTTCTGTAGAATTTAGAAGTGGGAGGCACAAAGCAAGTGGCAAAAAGTTACATAATTGGTTGCATGCATTGAGTCATATATTGACAGGCAGGCTGGTCTTGAACAGATTTTTCAAAACAGAAGAATTATGATAATACAAAAATGCTCCGGGAACAAGGGAAAGGGGCCACAGGGTGAGCATAGTTAGTGGTATCCTTGACTAGCCCAGAGTGCCCCGAGACAGTTACTCTGACTCAGTGCTTATCAGAGAGAGGTATGTAGCTGGGCTTTAGACACTGTCAGGGTCAATTGAATTTAGGAGCAAAAACTTGGTCAGAGACCTCTAGTTTGTATTATAAAATACCTATAAGTTTGCTATGTTATAAACGTGTTCTTACATTATAATTGTGCCCCAACAATATCATTTGCAAATATTTTGTTGTTCTTGATACTGTCCTTCAGTACACAAAAGTACTTGATTTTGATAAAGTCCAGCTAACTTTCTTCTATTACTGCCCTTGCTTTTGGTATCATATCCCAGAAATCATTTCCAAATTCAGTATTGTGACATCTCTCCATTTCCTTGTAAGTTTTATAGTTTCAGCTCTTAGGTTTTCATGTTTGATCTTATTTTTGTATATAGCATAAGGATCCAACTTCATTTTTTTTTTACATGTGTCTATTTAGTCTTCCCAGCATCATTTGTAAAAAGATTATCCTTCCTCCACTGAACTTGTCTTAACTTCTTTGTCAAAGGTCATTTCATATAATACAGGAGCGTTTATTTCTGTTTGACTCAGTCCGCTGTTCAGTATGCCTGTCTCTGTGCCATCACCACACTGTCCTGTGTGGGATGGCAGTTTCAGATGTGGCAGAGAGATGGGTCACTCTCCCACTGTGATCGTGACTTGTCTGTCTCACACAGTTTATTCTTTGCATTTGATCAATTGATTGATTTTTGGTTTCTATATCTACAGAGTCATTTTTTACAGGTCAAAATTGTAGAAACAATGAGGAAGTGACACTTATACGCAAAGCTGATTTGGAAAACCATAATAAAGATGGAGGCTTCTGGACCGTGATTGATGGGAAAGTGTATGACATAAAGGATTTCCAGACACAGTCCTTAACAGGAAATAGTATTCTTGGTAGGCCATGCTTCAGTTCCTGATTTAAAGAGCATGCATGTTTGTTTGTTTTGAGACAGGGTCTTGCTATATAGTTCAGACTGGCCTTGAACTTACGATACAGACCAAGCTTGGCTCAAACTCTTGGTGATCCTCCTGCCTCAACCTCTGCAGTGCTGGAATTATAGGTGTGTGCCGCCATGCCTAGCTGCATGTTATTTTTAAGCACTTAAAGCTAAGATTATGAATGAACTCCTTAGTTCTGCTATAGGCCCTTCATGTTTTCATGTATCTCTGATTTTGGTTTCTGTCTTACCAACAGATTCAGCACAGTAAAAGAATTTCTCATCACTGCATTTTTTTCCCCAATAAAAACTTGTTGAAACTTGTGCCAAGTTCTAAGTTGGGCCAGGCAAACCTGAGAGAGAATGAGAGATCAATGTACTCTGATAACCCTCACTTTTGAGGGCAGCTGCCTGACTTTTTTCTTATGTGCCATTTCAGCTATAAGTGGGCACATTGATTGAAGTCATGCTATGTTTATTTTTTAATTTTAGCTCAGTTTGCAGGGGAAGACCCAGTGGTTGCTTTGGAAGCAGCTTTGCAGTTTGAAGACACCCGGGAATCCATGCATGCATTCTGTGTTGGCCAGTATTTAGAGGTGAGACTATAGTTGTTGGATGGTCATGGGAGGTCTTCTCTGTGTTTGTGAGAGAAGATTTTTACTGTTCTCATCTGGGCCTTGGGCGGGGCGGCATTAAACATGTATGTTTAGAGGTGTTTTGATAAATCAGATTGTATTTGTTAATGTTTAGATTTATGATGTACTAGTCTTGAAATTAAAAATAATTATCAGTATACGCAACATCTATATACAAAAAGAAGTAGTTAAACTTTGGTTTTTATAGTTTTATTGTAAACTCATAGAAACTTGGAGTGGCATACTACTTTGAGTTATGAGTACTGGGGAAGAATTATGTAGAAGCATAATTCTTATGTAAAAATACATCTTTCATACATTTTCATCAGCATTGGAGTTTTATGTATTTGGATTGACTTTGCAGATGTTCGGAGATAATAAAATTCAATAAATGTCACAGTGTAGTACTTAAGACATTTTATGAAGAAGAAAATCAGCTTTGTTTTAAATTGTCTGAAGTTGCTGGAAAAGTTTAAGATTATTTAAAACTCTTGTTTTTTTTTTTAGTGAGTTTGTTTTTATTAGAATTAACTTCTTGGCATGTGTCGTCATAGTTCACTAATCTGTGGCAATACCTGTCTTATTTTATATTTGTTACTGTTTTCTTATGCATATAATTTATTGTGTTTTCTGAAGTGTTGTGTATGGTCATTTTGGAAACTGTTTGATTCCCTAGAGAATATTGTAGCCAAGTCTTCTGTGCATTGGTGTTTGTGCTGTATCCCTGCCATCTGCTTTCTAGGGCTTCTAGGCTTTATGTAGTATCAACTGTCCTTGGGCAGTGGTGTAAATTCATTACAGGATGTAGGAACAGGATGTCCAGAACACCCATTTGTCCTGATCAGGACAGTACTGCATCTCTATGATTTAAGTATGTGCATGCTTTTTTGATATGATTCTGATTGACTTTCTTTTCTCACACTGATGATAAGCTTGATTTTCCAGCCTGACCAAGAAGTTGTTACCGTACCAGATCTGGGAAGTCTGTCTTCACCTCTGATAGACACAGAGAGGAATCTGGGCCTGCTTCTTGGACTCCATGCTTCCTATTTAGCAGTGAGCACACCGCTGTCTCCTGTCGAGATTGAATGTGCCAGTAAGAAAAATTTGTTTTCTGTGGTCTGATTAGCATGTTACTTTATTTTGGTTCAGCCACAGTTGTCCTTAAGAGTAGGAGAAGAAGAAGAAACAGCACAGTTGTTGATGATTAAAAAAAGTAAATAAGGACAGTGGGACTCAGCTGATTTGAAATAGCTGTGAGTGTCTGTCATTTGTCACATGCTGCCTGGCTGCAGAGGAAGCTGTGGTGTACCGGAATGTCTATCTGGTCTACACCCTGTCCTCCAGCAGATGGGCCAGGGTCTGTGTGGTCTCCCTGTGCACCCAGAAGTCACATAAAATGTGGATTGGCTGTACTTCCACTAATGACTCTCTGAGGACTGTGTTTTTACCAGGCTCAGGTTAAGTACATTTTGGGATGGCAGCCTTTGTAACCATATCAGTAATGAAGTTTCTCTGTATCCTGTAGGACAAGTTTAACTTTATTTTATGTACTCTGTGCATCTGTCAATCCAGTAGGCACCGGTTGAGCAATCAGTCGCCGATGCAAGGTGCACAGACAAATGAGCTAGACTGTCGTCTTAGCTACTGACGTGATGTGTGATGAGCCAGCATATGGAGCAGGTCAGGGTGTGGGTGAGAGATGATGAAGTGAGGGCATCTGGAATTGGCTCTGGGGGAGGATAGCGTAGCAGAGAAGGCAGTGTAGGAACTGGGCTGGGGTGTCCTGTGCAGGCACACAGGGTGTGAAGGCCCCTGCTGAGAAGAGTGAATCTCAGCTTCTTTCATGGTGGGTGCTGGGGCAGGCTGTGGGTGAGGGTGGGCTTGGTGTTTGTGTCCTCCCCCCGCCCCAGGAGAAGAGCCTCGGAAGCAGGTGCTACACTGTGCTGTTGACTTTTTTCTGTGATATGCTGGAGGAGGATGAGCTTTCTTTGAAATGAGTGCATTGAGTAGGAGGCTCCAGGGTAGGGAGAAGGTTTTGCGGGCCTGGTAGATAGGGGCTGCCACACTGGGGAGTAAAAAGCCTGTCTGAGAGATCAGGTGCTCCCGTGTTCCAAAAAGCCAGGAGAGCTGGCCTCAAGTTGATGTTTTAGAAGGGTTAACCTGGGCTGTGTTGAGAAACTCCTGAGTGCTGCACATTAAAATGCTCAGTCAAAGAACATTGAGTGCTTCCCAGATTTGATTGAGTTTGGAGCAATATTTTGATAGTATGTCATTAATAAAAATTTTGTTGATAGGCATCACAGTTATTTTGTGAACATTTCCCTTAATATTCCTGTTTTCTCATATTTTTTCCTTTTTTTGATGGTACTGAGCATTGAATCTAAGATTGCGTGTATGTCAGGCAAGTGCGCTGTCATTAAGCCATACTCCTCCCCCAGCCCCGTACTGGCATTGACGCTAGGGGCACTCCCTCTGCCTCAGCCTCTTGACTAGATTACAGGCATGCGCCAGCACACCCAGCTTTAGAATGTGTCCTGATGCAGACCTAGCCGATCCCGTATCTTGGACTGTAGATGACTCTCCTTTCTAGTCTATCAGGTCTCCATCTCTTAAGATCTGTCCTTTTTAAAGATCATGTGTTTTTGTTAAAAATCCTCTCATTCTTACCACTGTATAAATAGCCTAGGAATATGCAGCCTAACCTGAGAAGGTTCTCTGCAGAAACCCTGCCGTTCCCCCGTCATGTGCGTAGCATCTTAACATTATTCTGTGGTGGCTTCTCATAGTGGGTCTTCCTGCTGTGGGCTCTGGGAACTCTCTAGAGGTTGAGATGGAGTGCTGTTTTCCCTGTGAGGTGTGCAATCTTCCCATGGTTTATTCTTTCAATTTTCGTTATTACAACAAAATACGTTAGGCTGAGTAACATGAAGAGGCTTATTTTGCTCATAGTTTTAGAGACGGACAATCTAAACAACCTGCCATTGGCCTTGTTGCTCTGCGTTGAATGCCATCATGACAGAACATATGAGTGAGAAAAGAAACCAGAGAGCGGTCTAGGCTCTGGCTCTGGCTCTGACTTTTTCTTTTATCTTTTTGAGACAGGGTCTCACTATGCAGTTTATGCTGACCTTGGGCTCGCTTTGTAGCCCAGGCTGGTCTCATACTTGCAATGATCCGCCTGCCTCAGCCTCCCGAGTGCAGGGATATCAGGAGTGCACTACCATGCCCGGCTTGGCTCTGGCTTTTATAATAGCTTGCCTTGACCAGGGATTTAGCTCAGTGACATAAGCGCCTGCCTGGTAAGCGCGAGGTTGTGAGTTCAATCCCTGGTACAAAAAAAAAAAAAAAAAAAAAAAAAAAAAAAAAAAAAAAAAAAGGCTTGCCTTGTCAGGAACCAGGCAGGGTCCTGTGAGGACTCTGTCATTTCCTCCTCACTGGGCTCTGCCTCTTAGTACTGCCTTCACCTGTGCACACACCACACCATGGTCTCTGCTCCTGGGAATGCATGCAGAACACATCTTTCATGCCACGTAATGTCTGGCACTAGGCAGCTTCATGCAGAGCACAGGTATGCAGTGAATGGTAGGCTGGAATCACTGTTCTGAGTCCTGGTACTGTGCTTAAAATACATAAATAATTGAGAAGTGCTGTGTGTGCTCGTGTAGATGAGGAAATTATAAAGCATCCTGTTTAAATATTTTAGATGCAGCTCTTTCATGTGAGTGATGCTGAATTTCACCTTTGAATTGGGCACTTAGTTCAGTGTCTTTTTATTTCTAACGTGTGTACTCAGGTTTCTCTTTCATGTTTACTCATGCATTTTCTAGAGTGGCTTCAGTTGTCCATTTTCTCTGGAGGCCTGCAGACCAGCCAGATCCACTACAGCTACAATGAGGAGAAAGATGAGGACCACTGCAGCTCTCCTGGGGGTACTCCTGCCAGCAAGTCCAGGCTGTGTTCTCACAGACGGGCCTTGGGCGACCATTCCCAGGCATTCCTTCAAGCCATTGCTGACAATAACATTCAGGACCACAATGTGAAGGTGAGGCAGGCTTTATCCTATTCCTGACTTAGCATCCTGTTATCTGAGGTCTTGGACATGGGAATATTGTTACGCTTTGAAGACTATAGCACAGACTTGGATTATGCATATTTAGAGGTGAGCAGATGATTCTTTTCCATGTAACAGTTAGGTTTTAGAAGTTTATTGATTACAAGTGAGTTAGAAGCTGTGATGCTTTAGGATTTGTGAGGCTTCCCTGGATGGCTTTGAAGTTACTTCCTGGCATTCTGTTGCAGGACTTTCTGTGTCAAATTGAAAGGTACTGTAGGCAGTGCCACTTGACCACACCTATCACCTTCCCTCCTGAACATCCAGTGGAGGAAGTTGGCCGTTTGCTCTTGTGCTGCCTCTTAAAGCATGAAGATTTAGGTATGAAGCTTGATGTCCATGTGTTTCAGTGGTAACATAAGATCCTTCAGCTGGCTTGCAAGGCGTTTTCATTCCTACCTTGCCCTTCTTTTAAATGTTTTTTACAGGTCACGTGGCTTTGTCTTTAGTTCACGCAGGTACGCTTGGTATTGAGCAAGTGAAGTACCGAACATTGCCTAAAGCAGTGGTGGATGTTTGTAGAGTTGTCTATCAAGCAAAATGCTCGCTCATTAAGGTAAATAGGTTTTAATTCTTCTGTGGTATGCAGCCAGTTGCCAGAATATTTGCTGTTAACTTATCTGCTCCTTTTTAACTTTGTAGACTCATCAGGAGCAAGGCCGTTCTTACAAGGAGGTCTGTGCTCCCGTCATTGAACGTTTGAGGTTCCTCTTTAATGAACTGAGACCTGCTGTTTGCAGTGACCTCTCTATCATGTCTAAATTTAAGCTGTTAAGTTCTTTGCCCCGTTGGAGGAGGATAGCTCAGAAGATAATTCGAGAATGGAGGAGAAACAGAGGTAAAAATGTCGAAGGTTGGGAAATAGTTAAAAGTGTGCATTTCCTTCCATGTGCTTCAGTCTGTGATTCCAGAGGGAAGCTGTTTGCTGTTGTGCATTGTATGGGGCAGTTCCCTGAACTACTATAGTATTTGTTAGGAGGCCTGCTCATTTTCCTAAGCGCTAATGATGCAACTTGAAATTGAATGCGTAATGATTTAGTAATTAGTATATTAATCCTACAAGAGCTATTACTATAAACTTCACTAAATTTATGGGGAAATGGAAGTTTTCTTTTATATATATAGATATAGGAACATTTACCCTTATGATTTAGTGTTGTAACTCTCCTAAAGAAATTTTTGGTTTTGAAATACCGTATACATTAACTCCTCCTTGTCAGCAGGAGATCCACTCCAAGACTGCCATTAGATGTTCACTACTGCAGAGAGTGCCTTACCCTAAAAACACTGTTAAAGTTCCTATATATGCACATCTGCTACAAAGTTTAACTTATAAATTAGGCTTCATGGAGATTGACTAATAAAATGGAACAATTATAACAGTTTACAGTAACAAAAGTTATATCAATGTGGTTTCTCCTTAAAGTTGAGATGAATGTGAACATTTTTTTGACCATGGTTGACCACAGGTAACTCATTAGAAAGTGAAACTGTAGATAAGGAAGGAGCTCTTTTTTTCTGATATGTAGCGAATTATGAGAGTGAGCTAAAAGAATTACTGATTTTTCAAGGAAGCAGCAATCTTAAGAGTATGGAAAAGATTTGATATTAAATGGTCTAAATTTGAGTGAAAATACATTATTTTAGAATTTAATATTTATGGCTATAAATAAACTATAGAAAGTTTTATCTGTATACTTTTTTTTCTTTTTTTTTAGTTTTATGAGACAGGTTATGAGACAGGGTTTTGCTATGTGGTTCAGGCTGATGCTGAACTATGTAGCCCAGGGTGGCCTTGAACTCCTGGTGGTCCTCTTGCCTTAGTCCTCCTGAGTGCTGGGGTTACAGGCATGTGTCACCATACCCGGCACTGACTATATTCTTACAAATTATGTTGGCTTATTCACAGACAAGGCTATTAAATGGTATTAATGACTGAGTTTTAGGTGGATGCTTTGATCAATGAAGGTCTTCCTGAACAAATCTTTAGGCCACAGCACCTTGCTTGAATTGTGGATCCAATCAGGAAGCAACACTATTGACGCTTCTGAGACCCTGTTGACTCAGGCAGCCAGAAGACTCACAGCCAAATCACAGGCCTGGGAGGCAGAGTAACCCCCCTCTAGCTTGTGGCTACATCACATGCATGGAGTCTGAATGAAGTTGTCACCTTTCCACATTCCTTATTGTGGGCTTGTAGGTTTATTGTGTGATGCTTGAAGCTGGTTATCTTTTCTTTTCTCCTTTGCTTTTTTCCTTTCTTCTTATGAGGTGTAAGTGATTAGTATTACTGGTGCTGTGTCAGGGTCCTCAGGAACGAATCTGTAGGACACATGAAAGCATTTGTATTCACAGTTACCCAAGGATGCAGAACAGAATGAGCAGAAAAGGGCACATGGAAGGAAGTACTGAGGACACTAGCACAGGCTTCCAGTGTTTTCTCCCAGTCATGTGGGACTGGGCTTAGTTCTCCCAGCAATAGTGTATGGCAACATGTTTGAGGAGCTGTCCATGAAGGAAGTTATCTGAGCCTTGGTGTCTGGGGTTTTTAATTGGGGGCTGATTACAGAGTCGGGCAGTACCTGTGGGACTGATTTTATTATTCAGACTCAAGTGTCCCATAGCCAAAGCAGGTGCTCTCACCATAAGTCACGTTGTTAGTAGCTCCTGTCTCTACATACTACTGTTACATGATCTTGGGCCTCAGGTATTCAACACTTTTCAGGCAGGGTGGTCCAAAGGCTTGGAACTTAGTGCTTGGAGCTGCCGAGGGAGAGGGACAGACGTTCCTTGGGAACACGCAGGCTTTGATCCACCCATGCCGGCTCTGTTAACTCCTTACTGTCCCAGTGTATTGCCATTGTTCTCTATATGTGGAGGAGAATTAGACTTTTTGAAAACCTTAACAAAATTGAGAAATAGAGAAAATACATACAAACTCAGCAGAGATTTCTGTAAAGTTGCTAACATAAAAAAGACTTTCATTTGGTTCAGTTACTCAGTGGTGGTGAGAACCACTGCACCAGACCAGTGAGAACAAGCCAGAGGTAGTGGGTGGGATGGGCTGCTATGGCCCGTTTTTTAGCTTTGTGTTGCCCAGAGGCAAAGCTTGTTTTGTGGTTTTAAATTGTTTTTAAAAAATCAAAAGAATAGTAGTTTTGATACATGAGAAGTGTAGTTTTGATACATGAGAAGTTCGTGAGACTTAAGTTGCAGCATCCATGAATAAAATTTTTAGGAATACAGCCACATCTGTTGATCTACTAATATTCTATAGCTACTTTTTATGTTATAAAGATTGCAGAGTTGAGTATTTAAAACAGATTGAATGGCGTGAAAGACTCAGCTGTTTACTCTCTGGCTGATTAAGCTTTCTGACCCTAGCTCCCCTTTCTTCAGGGCTTCTCCCTAACATAGTGTTCTTACCCTGTGTTTCTGTCCCTGATGGAGTGTGGTAAAATGTTACGTATTACTGTATTTCGTGGGAGACTAATTGGGATAGTTTTTGCTTTTCTTACTTGGGCATCATTGCAGCTTACAGTGTTGGCCACATGTTTCTTTGAAGAAAATTTTTGTCATGAAAATTTTAAGTATTTCCTAATTTTAAATTAATTACAATGATTTAAATTACTTTTATAATCAATGATATTTTCAAACTTAGCTCCTAAGAAGCCAGAATCTACTGATGATGAAGAAAAAATTGGAAATGAAGACAGTGATTTAGAAGAAGCTTGTATTTTGCCTCATAGTCCAATAAATGTGGACAAAAGACCTGTAACAATTAAATCTCCCAAGGTAAGGTATCTCCTGTGGTTCAAGATTGGTGGAATAGAACAGCACATAGGAAAGGAATCTATATAGATTGTACCTTTGTGCCAAGCATCTGTAGGGGTGTGAGTGTGGTAAGTTTTTATTAAAAGTATATCCCTAGTGATGCTTACTGAACTTGACTGATGCTTTCTGGTCAGAGCAATAGCTGGGGAAGTGTCTGCCTTTACTTTTGGTACCTCAGTGCATCGTTGTTCATTCCCTGAAGTTCTTTGTTCCAGAACTGTACTGGTTGCTGAGACTGTTTCTATGAAGGCTAATTTAGTTTGATGTGCTGAGTTAATGTGTTTCAAAGGATGTTAATGTAGAGATTATAAATATACTTAAAAACATACCTCGTGGCATAATTTTTAACCATATGTTAGTTACTAAATTTAAAATATCCTATCAATGTAAACCTAGTGGAGTTATTTAATATTCAGGTGACTGTATTAGAATACATGTTTTTAGGGTAAACTAATAGTGTAAATTGTTTCTCTTCGTAGGATAAATGGCAGCCCCTGTTGAGTACAGTTACAGGTGTTCACAAGTACAAGTGGTTGAAGCAGAATGTGCAAGGTCTTTATCCACAGTCTGCACTGCACAGTACAATTGCTGAATTTGCTCTTAAAGAAGAGCCAGTAGATGTAGAAAAAATGAGAAAATGTCTGTTAAAACAGGTAAGGTTTTGTGAGAATATGCTCTGTGTCTTGTAACATACTCAATACTGAACTGTATGCATTGATGTTTTCCAGTTGGAGAGAGCAGAGGTTCGCCTGGAAGGGATAGATACAATTTTAAAACTGGCAGCCAAAAATTTCCTGCTTCCATCTGTGCAATATGCTATGTTTTGTGGATGGCAAAGACTTATTCCTGAGGGAATTGATATAGGGTAAAATTTATAATTTTTTTTCCGTAGTTGTGAGAATCTGTGGAGCACAGCACTGTTCTGTTAAAGTCTGATAGCTGGGCGTGTTGACACATATCTGTAGACTTAGCTACTTGAGAAGCTGAGGTGGGGGAACCACTTGTGTCCAGGAGTTAGAGACCTGCCTGTGCCTCCCAGTGAAGTGAGATGTGTCTCAAAAGAAAAACCAAACAGTCTGGCAGTGTCCTAAGTGTAATTCTTGATCTTTGTTTGAAAGGGCACCTCTTACTGATTGTTTAAAGGATGTTGATTTGATTCCACCTTTTAATCGGATGCTGCTGGAAGTAACTTTTGGAAAGCTGTATGCTTGGGCTGTTCAGAATATCCGAAATGTCTTAATGGATGCAAATGCCAAATTTAAAGAGCTTGGTGAGTTAAATCCTGATGTTTAAAAGATGTTTAAAACATCAGCATTGTTTCAGAGTTTGACCTTAATTATATCTTGTAGAATCTTGGAAACACCAATTTTTGCTTTTGTGAACTTGTATGCTATATTGATAATTTAAACTGTTTTTAGCTTTCTCTTGTTCTAAACAGAACTTTCAAAAATTGGGAGAAGACACAATCTTGAACTACCCTAATGTAAAACTTTACATTTTTATATTTTCATTAGTATCATTGATATCATAGTACTATAAGGTGTACGTATCCTGTGTTAATACTTATTTCCAGCCTGGTGTGGTGATACATGCTGATAATCCCAGCACTCTGGAATGCTGAGGCAGGAGGATTTTCAAGCCTAGCCTAGGTGACTTAATGACATAGGCCCTGACTCAAAATAATTTTAAATATGGCTGGGGGTGGTGGTTCATACTTGTAATCCCATCACTCTGGGAGGTTGAGGTAGGAGAATCATAAGTTGGAGCCCCGCTGGGGCATCTTACTGAGTCCATTTCTCAAAATTAAAAAAAAAAAAAAAAGTTGGATGTTGAGATGCATACTTAGGGCTGGGGCTATAGCTCAGCGGCATAAGTGCCTGCCTTGTACGCACGTGGTCGTGAGTTCGATCCCTGGTACTGATTAAAAAAAAAAAAAAAAAAAGATGCATGCTTATAATCCCAGTGTCCTGGGAGACTGAGGCAGAAGGATTGCAAATTTCAACCCAACCTGAACAGTTTAGGTAGCCTAGATCAAAATTAAGAAAGAGATGGAAGGATGTAGCTCACCTGGCATCAATCCCTAGTACTTCAAACAAACAAACAACTTATTTTCTGGATAATTTGAGCATCTACAGAGAGAAACCAGCATTGGTTTTGTGGTTGAAAAATGAAATGTGACTTACAGTGGAAAAGAAAGGAGGGCCAAAGACAGAAGATTGCTCTATGTGAAGTGCAAATGGTAAGACCATTGGAAAGCAAGACAGAGCTGTCCTGCATCCATAGTCTATTGAAACCCACTAAAAATTAGAGGTTAAAAACTAAGCAAACAAGAACAAAATCCTAAACTCCAGTGCCTTCTGTATCTAGTATATTCTTGTGTCCATGAGCAAGAAATGTAAAATTTAAGTGAATGCCAATGCTTACTAGGTATTCAGCCTGTTCCCCTGCAAACTATTACCAATGAGAACTCGTCAGGACCAAGCCTGGGGACGATTCCACAAGCTCGCTTTCTCCTGGTGATGCTCAGCATGCTCACCTTGCAGCATGGTGCCAACAACCTTGACCTCCTGCTCAACTCTGGCACACTGGCCCTCACGCAGACCACACTTCGGCTGATTGGTAGGTCGCACTGATGTTGGGTCTTGTATGAAAATGTTATGACTTTGCCTTGCTTTCTCTTTTTCCAAAAACAAAAAGGTTTTGGTGATAAAGTACAGATAACGTAAAAGCTACCTTTTAAACTTTTTGGTTTACAATTCAGTAGTATTAATAAGTATTTACAGTTTTGTGCAACTATCACCACTGTTTATTTCTAAACTGTTTCATCACCCCAAGTACAAATTCTGTCCCCATTTAATAGTGGTTCTTGATTTCTCTACCCCTGGTCCCTGTCAACCACAAATTACCTTTTCTTTTTATGGATTTGCATTTTATGGGCATTTCATCTAGAATCATATAATTATCAAATCACAGGTTGTGGCCTTTCATGTTTGCTTTTCACCTTATCTCGATACTTCATTTCTTTTATGGCCAAAACAATGTATTTTTTGATATTGCAATCCCAATAATGAGTATTTTAATCCCAGTAATGAGTACTGTAATCCAAGTACTCTAATCTTCCTCACAATTTGGAAAGTTATATTTGTAATCCCATTGAGATGTTATTGGAATCCCATCAAGTTAATTCCAGTGCAACTCACTGTGAGAGTAAAGACACCAAGACATATTCAGAGTTAAGGGTGGCCAAGGGGTCCTAAGCTCAATTCAAGTGAGAATATGGGGACAAAGACCCTGATCAAAAGTGTCTCCTAGAAGTTACCTTGTGAAGAAGGGGGTGGCTTGAGGATGGTGGGAACTACGTGAGTAACTTGAGCTGGTGAGTCAGATAGGGAGAAAAGCATCTTTGCGAAATGCAGAGAGAATCATGCAGAAGGATCATTGTGCATAATTCAATTAAGGTAGCAGTTGAATTGTTTTTGGAGACTGTTGCTTCAGTTACTGATATGTAAACTTATGTCCTGAGGACTTACAGCTTTTATTTCAAAGCTCCTGGAGCTAACTGGCTGTGCCATCCCACTGTGCTCATTATTTTTTACAGAGAGGACTAAGCAAGGAAATGGGAGACTATCAGAATGGCCCCAAAGATTACATATCAGTACTTCAGCTAGTCTTATTTGCATTGCTTAGAGCCAATTGAAAAGAGAAAAATGTGTCATAGCCAGCTCTGTGCATATCAGCATATGGAAATAAGACTCAGTTCAACTAATGTTGAAGCAGTTGTTCTGCATTCAAGGAGAGGTGCCCATGTAGTCTTCTATAATTGGAAATGTGGCCTGATCTTTTTCTGTTCATGGACATTTGGATTGTTTGTTATTCTTTCAGTTGCTAGGAGTGTTTGTATACAACAATTGTTTTGTTTCCAGTTCTTTTGATTACATACCTAGAAGGAGAATTGCAGGGTTGTTGTGTGGTAATATGAACTGTGTTTAACTTGCTGAGAGATTACCAGACTTTAGCTTTGTGCTGCATCGTTTGCTTTATCCACCTGTGGACAAGACGCTTACTGCTTTTTGGATTAAGGCCATCTAGTGGATGTAAAATAGTATCTTGTGGTTTGTAATTTTCATTTTACTGATGGTGAATGACATTGAAACTTTACATGTACTTGCAATTTGCCTATATTCTTTTTTGAAATATTCTTTTACCCATTTTTGAATTGGGTTATTTGTTGTGTTTTTGTTGTTGAGGTGTAAAAGTACCAGTAAATATATCATGTAAATATACCAAACACTGAAACAAAAATCCTCATATTCTTTCAAAAGTGTCCTGTCTGTCAGACCTTTGAGATCTGTAGACCTTTAGCAGTTGTATTAATTGAAGTTATTTCCCTGTTCCACAGGTTTTTTTTTTGGTACCGGGGAATAAACTCGTGACTTAGTGTTTGCCAGGCAGGTGCTTATGTCGCTGAGCTAAATCCGTGGCCCCTGTATTTTCTTTTGATGGCAGTTTTTAGTTTTGATAAAGTTCAGTTTATCTTTTTCTTTTGTTAATCATACTTTTGGGGTCTTATTGAAGAGACCATTACCAAGTCTAAGGTGGATGAAAATCCTCCTCTCTGTTCCCTACTGTAAGTTTTATGTAAGTTCTTATATTTAGATGTTTGGTCTACTTTTAGGTAAATATACTTTGCACATTGAGAGGTAAGAGTCTAACATTGTTTCTTTTTGTTATCCAGTTGTTTCAGCACCATTTGGTGAAAAGACTGTTCTTTGGCGGGCGCATGCGGCCTTGGTATTCCTGTGAAGGCTCAGTTAGTTGTCCATTGGTAACTCTTTCTCTGGACTCAATTTCATTCTGTTCTTGTGTCTGTCAGTGCCAGTACTGTTTGAACATTGTAGCTTTGTAGGACAAAAATGAGAAATGTTGAATCTTCCAACTTTGTTTTTTCTTTCTTAGTATTATTTTTGCTATTTTGTATCCCTTTCTTTCTATATGAATGTCAGGGCTGGCTTTTCCCTCTTTGGGATTTAGCTGAGGCTTTTGTTGAACCTGTAGATTGCCTTGAGGAATATTGCCATGTTGATATATTAACTTAGATTTTTCTGGTTATCAGAACAAAACCTCACAATTAGGTATTTCTAATGATCATTTTCTAAGGGTTTGAAGATTACTGTTAATTCTTTAAAGTTATTTGTTAAGTCATGTGGTTCTGAGCTTTTCTTCTGAGAGCTTCTTAATTATTAATTCAGTCACTTATTATAGGTATAGTTAGTTTTTTAATTTCTCATTCAGGTAGTTTGTGTTTCTAAGGTTTTATCCTCTAGGTAATCTCTTTTGTAGTCATACAGTTGCTCATAGTATTATTTTATAATCTTTTTTTTATTTTTATATTGATAGTAATTTCCCTGGTTACAATTCTGATTTTAGTTACTTCCATCTTGTCTTCTTTTTATTAATTAATGTACATCAAACTTTGTCGATTTTGTTTTTAAAAACCAACTTCTGATTTTCTTGTTTCTGTTGTTTTTCTGTTCTATATTTCATTTATCTCTGGTCTAATCTTCATTTTTTCCTTCTTTTGCTAACTTTGGGTATAATGTTTTCATTTTTGTTTCTGTAGATATAGTGTTACTGATTTAGAGTTTCTTTTTTAGTGCATGCTTTTGTAAGTATAAATGTTTCTTATGGCACTTCTTTTGCTGTGATATGTAAGTTTTGAGATGTTTTCACACATCTCAGAGTATTTTCTGATATCTTATTTTTCTCTTGACTCAGTGGTATTTAAGTGTGTTTGGTTTAATTGCTATTTACTTGTGAATTTTCCAGTTTTCCTCCTGTTACTAGTTTCCAATCTCATTTTGGTTGGATAAAGTAACTTTTATGATTTTATTCTGTTGTAATGTGTTTATTTGAGAGGAATGTTTATTCTGGCTTTTTGGGTAGAGTATTTTATGTGTTAGATTTTGTTGCCTTACAGTGTTTATTGCCTGAAAACTAAAGATACTGTAAGTTCAGCGGTCCATGTTCCACTGAAAAAGCGTGGCTTTCTGTTGCTTTTTTAAAATCATAGAATCTAGTTAACCCTTGCAAAACTGCATCAAGCTGGAGGACAATCAGCCTTTAAGAGTCATACATTTGATTTCTTAAGGCCTCATTAGGAAATGAGAGTTACTTTTAAAAATGACAAAAATATGTTCTCTAGAAACTGCCTCTCTTTATGTTATCTCCCTCTTTTGAAGTATAAGTCACAGCATAAGTCATTAATTGTTGTAATTTGGTAGCAAGTTAGTGACTTGTGGCCTGGTAACAGTACTCATTCTTTCTTTTTTCTTTTTTTGGTACTGGAGATCAAACTCATGACCTTGCACTTGCCAGGAAGGCACTTTTGCCACTGAGCTATATCCCTGGCCCCAGTAACAGTACTCATAAGTTTGAGTGTCAGCTAGCTCACAGGCTGCAGAAAGCAAGGGAATTGTCTTTCATGAACATAAGTACTTTCCCTTATCAGAGATCACTAACATATGACACTTCATGCTAACTGTAATGTATATATCCAGATAAACTGCCTTAAAAAAATCGCTCCTTTTTTCTTGTTACAAATGTGTCCAATTCTTGGTTAGTACAGTCACCACATACAGGGGGAATCATCCAGCTCCAAGAGTCCAGCTGGACTGCAACCTCTCTTCCGTCCTGGGGCCCTAGGCCAAGGCAGCATCCAACATAAAGAAAAGTCTGTTTCCTACCTGAAGTTTTGCTCCAGCTCTGGGAATTGATTAACTTTTTTTTAGGGTTTCTTGAAAACATAAACTTTCATTTTTGGCCTACTAAAGCCCACTTTGATAACTGTCTATTCTCTTTTTCTTCTACCTGGAGGAGCAAATGAGTAAACAAACAACAAGAACAACGAAAAGCAGTAAACTGTACTTTTCCCCTTAGTTTTGCCACTGAGGCCAGAAGTCTCTAGGGCATCCAGCAAAGTCTGTCTCCTGGGATAGATTTTACTCTTTCAGATCCACTGATAAATTTTACTTTGAACTGACAGCAGCTCTGTTCTATTCATAGTGTGAATGACTCCACAGCCATGTAAGCATCAAATGTCCTGCCTTGCCCTTCCTCCTTCAGGGACTAAACAGTGGTTTTGCAGTGTTTGTTTGGCGTCATTCTAGAGAGTTGTTCCCCTGCTGCCTCTGTCTCTGAGGTTTCTGAGGCCTTGTAAGTTTGACAATTTACCAGGAAGGCTCACAGGCAGCATGTAGTTGCACTAAGTGCTACAGTTTATTAACTGAGTGGCACCAGGTGAGGCCCAGAGGGACCCAGGCTCAGGCTGCCAGAGGCCTCTCCGAGTTGCAGTCACACAGGATGCTCTTCCTTCTCCCAGCATTGGGGTACGGTGACACCTGAGAAGTGCTGTGAGGGAGTGCTCACTAGGGACTCGATGCTGTGGTTTTCACTGGGGCTGAGTACATGCTGTGCCCTTCCTGGCACATTCCAGTTGGAAGCTCTCAGAGGAAACCAGGTTTCAGTGTGGACCACATTGTGCAAACAGTTGAGCACAAGGAGCTGTGCTCATCATCTGGAAAGTAAAGGGGAGCCTTCCTGAGATCCACCTTCCCAGAGGCCAGCTGGGGTTGATCTTGCAGGTGGGGGCAGACTGTGTCTCAGCCCTGTTCGGGGAGCTGTTTCCTATGTAAAATGAAAGTTTGTTAACTCTCCATTCTTACACATTTAAATGGTTGTCTTTGCTTTACTGTTACAACAGATGTGATGGGTGTCTTGCCAACTTAAAATTGTCTTACTCATTTGAGAGCTGTAATTCCAAAAAAGTAGAATAAATATCTTTTCTGGGAGTTTTTGTATCTTTTTTATCTTCTGAATGTATTTATATATTTTGGCCTTTCTGTTGTCTTAGCTATAATCAGTAAGTTCTCCACAGTGTTTATTGTATGCATTGGTAAAAATACTTACTAGTTTATGTGTGTGTTAAAAATAGGGCACCGTGGCTCTTCACCAGCTCAGTTGTTCTTGATGCTCTGACAGGTCCTAGCAGTGACAATATAGAGGAAGATATGAATGCTTCCGCCCGAGGAGCCTCTGCTACGGTTTTGGAGGAAACAAGGAAGGAAGCGGCTCCTGTACAGCTCCCTGTGTCAGGGCCAGAACTGGCTGCCATGATGAAGATTGGAACCAGGGTCATGAGAGGGGTGGACTGGAAATGGGGTGATCAGGTACTCAGAGATTTGATTTACTACTTTGGCCACACACTTCCTATCTTCTGCATGTCCTGATTTACATGATATTAGGGAAAATTGGGATCATTAACCACTCTAATTCAGGACCCATGCAGTTGATAGAAGATTAAGTTGTAGATTCATGAGCAGCTGGTCAGAAGCAAAGTCTGCTACAGAACACCTGCCGCAGAGTCAAGGTGAGGAGGAGTGGCCTGCGGCTCACTTTAGTGTGAAGATGGAACTAGAGTGGGCTATCTTCCTCTGAATGCTGGCATTATGAGAGCTTTGAGGCAGGAAGCCCAGATACTGCCTCTGATCTGTTGGCCATGTGCCACAAAGTGCCCCAAATGCAGCAGTTTAGGTTGTGCTGGTGAGTGGGGAACCACCACTCCCCTCAGAATATGTTGCTTGCAAATCTGTCACTTGTCTCCAAACAGAGGCACCTCATACTGTGGTGCGAGCTCAGTTAGGGCAGTGTTCTGCTTGCCCATGGTTATGTCACTGTTAAGCAAGGGGGGGTTTGGTCACAGTAACTGGAGGAATGAAGGTGTTTGAGGACAGGTAGCAGTATCAGCTAAACAGCTCTTTGCCTTTGAAATGGGAGCTGGAGTGGCCTCTGGAGCCAAGCAGGAAACATGAAAGGGAATATGGAGGTTCTGGGACTAGTTTCAGGTTTTCACTCTTTTGTGACCCACAGTGATTAAAGGAGTCAAGGAAAAGCCTGCCAGGATGATGCTAGAAAGCCGGTCTGTGCATTTGCTCAGAGATCAGCCTGATCAAGAGGTTGCTTCCTCCCCTGTTTCTAGGTTAAAGGAGTATGAGCATGTTGTTTCCGGATATTTACTTAGAATGGTCAGAGCCTACCTTTTACACACAGGATTGGGCCCATCTGTGACTGTGAAGTCCGTGTACGGTGACATAGCCCTTTCCAGGGAAGGCAGCCACTGGCAGTGTTCGCCTGCAGGTCCGTGTACAGTGATGTAGCCCTTCCAGGGAAGGCAGCCACTGGCAGTGTTTGCCTGCAGGTCTGTGTACGGTGATGTAGCCCTTTCCAGGGAAGGCAGCCACTGGCAGTGTTCGCCTGCAGGTCTGTATACGGTGACGTAGCCCTTTCCAGGGAAGGCAGCCACTGGCAGTGTTCACCTGCAGGTCTCTGGTGGCTGGATCATGGTGGGCCTGGGCAGAGTACATCCCTCTTCACTGGTCTTTATTTTGACTTTTGCAGGATGGGCCTCCCCCAGGCTTAGGCCGTGTGATTGGTGAGCTTGGAGAGGATGGGTGGATCAGGGTCCAGTGGGACACAGGCAGCACCAACTCGTACAGGATGGGGAAAGAAGGAAAGTATGACCTCAAGCTGGCAGAGCTGCCTACTTCTGTGCAGCCTTTGGTGGAAGACTCAGACACAGAGGATGACTCTGGTGAGTGAGGGCATCTAGTTCATAGCAGTCTGGTGAGTGGTTAAAGCTGGTGGATTTATTTTCCTCTGGTCAGGTGTCGTCTGCAGGCAGTGTGCTGTGGATTTGTTTTTGATCTGTGACCTGCAGTTTAAATATGCCCCAGATGATTCCAGTGCAGATAGAGTGGCTCTGGGAACCTTCGACCCCCCTGAACTGACTTCCTGAATTTACTCATTTCTTTCCTTCTTTCTTTGTTTCTTTCTTTTTTTTTTCTTTCTTATAGGGAAATTTATTGGAGAAAAGGAATAGGGAATAAGAATCAGGGAGTGGGAAACAGGAATAGCTCTTGAGAGACAGCTGGGGACAGGTGGGGTCTCAAATGGGTTGTACTTGAATTTACTGTTAGCCGTCCATACCCTGTCTTTGGGAGCAGAATGGGAATACAGCTGCACAGCCTCACTGGGCGCCTGTGTGGTTGGACCTGAGCCCCTGCTGGAGGGAACCAGTCTTAGTGGATGGGTTCAGCATTGCCCCAGGCTGAGGGTACCTCCTTCTCCACCAGCTTTGAAGTCTACAGAGCAGAGACCCTGTGCTTTCCTTTAGGTGATTTACTCTTGTCGTATCAGAGCCAGCTCCTAAGAATCACCTTGACATCTGTTTTCTTTTTTTGGTATTGGGGATTGAACCCAGGGCTTCACATTGAGCTATAGCTCCAAATTATTTTTTTATTTTGAGACAAGATTTCATTAAGTTACTCAGGCTGGCCTCTTTAACTTGCAATCAATCCTTCTGCCTAGGCGTTCCAAAGTGCTGGGATTTCAAGCATGTACCACCATGGCCAGTTGTAAGTTGTTCTAAAGAAACAAAATCTTGGAATCATTTCACTGCTTCTGAAGTGTAGGTGTAGGTTGTTTTTTAAAAAATTGTTTTTTGCAATATCTCATTTTTTTGTGAGGCAGGTGGGAATAGAAATGACCATGCACAACTCTTGGGAGGATCATTTGAGTCAAGGAATTTGGGCTACTCTGGACACCATAGAGAGCTCTGGTATCTTAGAGACAGGGAAATGGCCAGGGCATCCTTAGTTTCATCTTTTCTAGTTAAGATCTTCCCTTTCCCAAGTGAAAAAGAAGGATGCAGAATCCATTGTTTTTAAAAAATTATTTCTATTCTGTTCTGTTTGATTTTTATTGTGTGTACTTAATTTTGCTATGAACCTAAAACTCTGTAAAAATTAAAGTTTTAAAAAACAAAGTATGACACCATTCACAGAACAAGGCCATAGCAGGAAGCAAGTCCAGCCTGGGAACCAGCACTGTGTGCAGGCCGCTGGCAGACTGGAACAGCCAGACCCCAGCCCCTTCTGGTGCACGGACTGGCAAACAGGAAGTACCAGTACACCTTCCCCTCCAAGCAAGTGGCTCATCTGAAGAAACATAGGCTGTGATGTTAGATATCGTGGTAAAATGCAGTTGGATGCCTGTGGTGTTTTGGTGTTTCACTGACCTTGCAGGTCTAGGGCCAGTGGTCTGATCATGGGTTTAGAGGATAGTGGTATGCAGTGTGACATCTAGGAGGGTCTCCTTCTGAGGGTTGCAGCCATTGTTGATTTCCTGTGGTCTTGTTTTGGAAGTCCTATATTGTTTTCATTGTTTTGTTGGGTTGGGTTTTATTCTCTTTTGTTTTATTTGATTATGTCAAATCTGACGGCAGGAGCAGCTGTTTTAAAGATAGCAAAAATATATTACGATAGCAATTTATGATTTACTATTGGCTTGTTTTGAAGTTCTTTATTGTATTCATTGTTTTTAAAAAATTATTTCTATTCTGTTCTGTTTGATTTTTATTGTGTCCAAAGTTATCTGCAGTTATTTTGTAGATATCAAAAGGCATTATGGTCAGTATTGTTGATTTTGTAATGTTTTGAAGTCCTGTATCTCTTATGCTGGCTTGTTTTGATTGGTTTTATTACTTTATCCTCTTTAAAAAAAAAAAAGAACGTGACATTAAATTCCTTAAATTATGTGCAGGGCCACCTTCCAATTGTATCAGGTGTATAGTTTCTTATTTCAGTTGTCTTTTTCAGAAGCCGAACAAATTGAAAAGAACATTCACCCCACGGCAATGATGCTGACTAGCACTATTAACTTACTGCAGACTCTGTGTCTCTCTGTGGGAGTCCACGCTGAAATCATGCAGAGTGAGGCCACCAAGACTCTGTGTGGACTGCTGCGAATGTTAGTGGAAAGCGGAACAACGGACAAGACATGTATGAATGAATAATTGTGGGCCCAGAGTGTCAGCTTTGGGGTTGTGAATTCACCAAGTTTGTGTGTATGTGGGCAAGTGTGGATGTGAGTGTTAAGTATGGATATTAGGTTGCTGTGACTGCTGTAACAATTCCATGAACCAGATAGCAAGTAACAGAGAGCTCTCAGCAGGTCTGGTTCCTCTGTGGCCTCGGACAACTCTTACTGGTCTCTTTCTCCTTGGTGTTGGTGTTTTGCTGGTGAACTTTGCCATTCCTCAGCTTGCAGTGTATCTCCCTCATCTCTGGTTTCATGTTCACAGGGTGTCCACTCTGTCTAGATTTGCTTTTTCTTGGCAGTACTGGGGATTGAACTGAGGGCCTTTGCACTGACCACTTTTAAAAAAACCTGTTAAATTTATTTTTTTTTTAGATTCTGAGACAGAGTCTTGCTAACTTACCAAGTTGCCCAAGCTGGGCTTGAAGTTGCCTGAGCTGGGATCCTCCTGCCTCAGTGCTGTAATGTGCTGGGATTATAGATTTGTGCCACTGTACCCAGCTCCATTTACTTTTTATAAGAATACCAGTTAATCTCATTTAAGCTATTATGTCTGCTGTGACCCTGTTTCCAAGCAAGGGTCACATTCTAAGGTCTAAAGGTCAGTGCTTCAAGATACACTTAATTTTGTTTGTTTGTTTTTGTAGTGTGTATTGAACTCAGGATCTTGTGCTTGCCAGTCTGGCACTTATGCTGCTGAACTAAATCCCTGGCCCCCAACATAACAAATTTTGTGAGGTCACTGTTCAGTCTGTAACACTGGGTTCAGACAACAAATTTATTCTCTTAGAATTCTGGACACCAGAAATCCCAAGTCCAGGTACCAGCAGGGCTGTGCTCTTTGCATAGGCTACAAGCCAGGCTCTGCCCTCGTGCTGTTCAGTTCTGGTGGCTCCAGGCTGCCCTGGCCATGGCATTATCACTGCAGTCTCTGTTTCTGTCTTCACGTGGCCACCTCCTCAGTTTCTTGATGTCCTTTTTCTATCTTATGGAGACTCATTCATTGGATTTGGGGTTCATCCTAATCCAAAATGATGTCACTCAGTTCTTAATGACGTCTTAAGATTTAAATAAAGACATACTCTTGAGGTTCAGAATGAATGTCAATTTTGGGAGGTGCACACTTTAATCTGTGAAGTATTTGAGTGTTTTTCTATGTAAGTATGGGGAATATGAATTGGAGAGATGGGCTTTTTATGTGTATGTGTCTGAGAGTGTAAATGTGAGTGTGATTGGGTATATCTGATGGAAAGTGTCAGCATCTGTAAGTGTGAGCATATGTGTTTAAAGTATGTGTGTGGTTATGTGAGCACGTGTGAATGCTGTGTGAGTGTGATGTGTGCTTAGATATCAGTGTGTTATGAGGGTGAGAGAGTGTTGGTGATTAGTGGGTGAGAGTTTATGGGAAGAAGAGTGTGTTTGCGTGTGTGAGTGATCATGAGCACACGTGTAAGTGGGTGTCTGTGAATGTCTGTACTTGCAGAAATGATTATGTCGGTGAAGTATTAGGTTAGAGTGTGAGTACTCTAGCACCTGTGTTAGTGTGTTGGTCATGTGTGTGATTATGAGTATGTGACAGTAGTTTGAGAGTGTGAGGGTGTGAGATTTGTTTGAGTATGCAGGAGTGAGTGAGGATGTTTGTATTACTGAGTGTGTGAATGTGAATCTAAGCATAAAGAAATGAGCGTGTATCAGGGTCAGTGTATGTGAGTGAGGGTGTAGTTGTATGAGTGTCTGTATATGAAGTGTGTATCAGTGTGAGAACACATGTGGTTAATGTTTGTGCTCCAGTGTGAAAGTTTGTGAGAGAGGATGTTGCAGTTTGAGAGCATCACTGAGCAAGACGGAAGTTGTGTGGGATAGTAATGAGGGTGAAGTGAGAAAAATGAGTTCAAGTGTGTGAATGGGTTGAGTGTAGGTGGATGTGTGTAACTGCATAGGTGTGGGTTAGTCTGAATAATTGTGTGTGTGTATATGACCGTTTGGTGGGTGTGTGTGATTGGGAGAGAGGATGTGAGTCCCCTGAGTGTGTCTTGGTAACTGTGTCAGTTAGTCTGGTGAATATGTGAGGCCGAGTGTGGGCGGGCTGGTTGGCAGTGGGAAAGGCAGGCTGCTCCCATGTGGAAAGGGGAGGGCTGCGGGCAGGGACCTGGGGGAGTTGTAGCTTTGGGCCAGACCTCTGATCTTGGGCAGTAGTAGAAGGGGAGTAGTGCAGACTGAGTGAACATTAGTGAGCCAGGGACAGACATGGCCCTAGTCTTGCCAGAATCACTGTATGTAGACCTAATGGAAACCTCATGTTTGCTATGTTAGTGCAGACTTCTCAGCCATGGACTGGAAATGTACAGTGCAGAACATAATAGAGATCATAGGGATATTTAAAACACATGAAACTTAAAAAATAAAGTAAGTACATGTCACCAATTAATGCTATATTAGAATTATCAGTCATTTTTGTATTGCCTCGAAACCACACGTAGATGAGAGGCATTAATGGAGCTTGAGCTACTACATGTACTTCAAAGGCTTAAAGATGCTGTGATTTGCTTCTTGAGCTTAAAAGCCATCTCCTGCTCCTTTTGCACTGTATATGTCCCACAGTAATAAATTTGTAAAGTAGCTTAGTATTGAAAATAAAAATAACATTTTAATTGAAAAGGCTTGTGCGTGTACTCTTATTTTTAGAGAGACTTGGTACCAACAGGGTTTGTCTTTCTCTTGCAGCTTCTCCTAGCAGGCTGGTATGCAGGGAGCAGCACCGCAGCTGGTGCACGCTGGGATTTGTGCGGAGCATCGCACTCACCCCGCAGGTGTGCGGGGCCCTCAGCTCCCCGCAGTGGATTGCGCTGCTCATGAAGGTGGTAGAAGGGCATGCGCCTTTCACGGCAGCATCACTGCAGAGACAGGTAATGTGTGACCAGACAGGACCGGGTCCTCTCAGGGCAGCTGCACAGTAGCACTGCCAGTCCTGGAGGCAAGTGCCCCTGTTCAGTAGTGAGGTAGGAGACAGCAAGAAGTAACCCAATGCAGCAGTTCTGGAGAAAAGCAGGTTCAGTTCTTTTTTTTTTTTTTTGTACTGGGGATTGAACTCATGGCCTTGCGCTTGCTGGGCAAATCCCTGGCCCTAGTGAGTGAAATTTTTGGGTGGTTGTAATTGTATGTTACCAACCAGTCCATTTGCCTGTCTACTTAGTGATTAAATTCTGTGTATATTCTCCTCTGCCTCACCAACATGGTAGAGTAATAGTCTTCAGAAGAATTAAGTTAAAAAGAACTATTTTTAAATTAAAAACATGCGTTTATAATGTAGTTTTTATAAATGGTGATCCTGGTCATTAATTGATTAAATATCAGAGTTTCACATGATTAATTGTATTATGGGACAAAAGTCAAAAGAAAGATCCATAAACCTTTAATGATGACTCTTTAAAGCATGTCACTTCATTCTCTGAGCAGATTTTAGCGGTGCACCTGCTTCAAGCGGTCCTTCCATCGTGGGACAAGATGGAAAGGGCGAGGGACATGAAGTGCCTTGTGGAGAAGCTGTTTGGCTTCTTGGGCAGTTTGCTCACTACTTGCTCTTCTGATATCCCATTACTCAGAGGTGGGTGGCTGTCTGCTCACTGTGGCTCCTGGTTGAGGGCAGCAAGCGCGTGGTGCAACTTCTCTGCTTTGTCCCCAGAGTCAGCACTGAGGAGGCGGAGGGCGCGGCCACAGGCGTCTCTCACTGCCACGCACAGCAGCACGCTGGCGGAGGAGGTGGTGGCACTGCTGCGTGCCCTGCACTGTCTGAGTCAGTGGAACGGGCTCATCAACAAGTACATCAACTCCCAGCTCCGCTCCATCACCCACAGCTCCGTGGGGAAGCTGTCGGAAGGGGTGTGTTCCACAGCTTCAAGCAAACTCGGTCATTCTTTTCCTCGGGTGGTACTGGGGATTGTCCTTGCACTAAGCTACTCCTTCAGACATTTTTTATTTTGTGTTTTGAGACAACCTTTCACTAGGTTGCTGAGTTGCCCAGTCTGGGCTCTGACCTGTGATCCTCCTGCCTCAGCCTCTCTAGAGTGTTGGAATTGCAGGTATATATCACCACACTCAGAAAGTGTGGTTATTATTTGTGGAATATGAATTTTACTTTTAAAATTACCTATATAAACACTATACATTTCATTTAAAGACATATATGAAATCTTTTAAATAGAAATAATCACTGAGGAATTCATGTGAACATTAATTTGGAAGCCTGGTGTGCTTGCACATCCCTGTAATCATAGCTGCTTGGAAGACTGAGTTAAGAGGATCACCTGAGCCCAGGAGTTCAGGGCCAGTTTGGGCAGCATAGTTAAGTCTGTCTCCTAAAGAAAAGAACAAGAATTAGATTTTGAATTTGAAGGGGGGCAGCTCTGTGGCCTCCCTTGCTAAACTTGCTGTTTGACGTCTGCACTAGGCCCAGTTAGAGGACTACTTTCCCGACTCTGAGAACCCCGAAGTGGGGGGCCTCATGGCAGTCCTGGCTGTGATTGGAGGCATCGATGGTCGCCTGCGTCTTGGGGGTCAGGTCATGCATGATGAGTTTGGAGAGGGCACTGTGACTCGCATCACCCCGAAGGGCAGGATCACCGTGCAGTTCTCTGACATGCGGATGTGCCGTGTCTGCCCGTTGACTCAGCTGAAACCAGTAGGTGAACTGAGTAGTGGCATTTATACTGGAACCGGGGCTAAACAGAGCTGTGCTTCTCATCTGCCGCCAGGAACTCTACTTCCTTCTGTCTGTGTTAGCTGGGCTCTGTGAGAAGCAGGACATGTTGTCTTTCAGCCCCAGAGATTGAGGGACATTAGTACTCCATATGCCAGTTTTCATTATTTTTAAAAATGAAGTTTCTAAATTCAGTTTTTATTAAAAACTCAATTTTAAAACCTTAAAATGATTTTCTTCTTGTTAGTGACAAGACTTACTTAGCAGCTACTGTCAGGAATGCATAAGGAAGGCGAGTGATTCATATTATTTTGATGTAACCCTGGGGCAGTTTCACTGTAACTATAAAATACTGTTGTGGGTTATTATAGGAATATGTGTTCTAGAATATTTGAAATGTATGGGACATATCTCGGAAGACAGAAACTACTATGCTGATATAATTATAGACTAGTTAGTAAAGAAAAAGTTGATACAGCTCATACTTCCGTATGTATGCCTTTATCTGGCCAGTAACATCATAACATGTGAAATGACTTGGCAGTATTGTGGTATTTCAGAGTTAAGCCTCAGACTGTTTCATGTGTTAATCTCCTTGGCCATGCTGTGACAGTTTCTGTGTCTTTTCCAGCTCCCTGCTGTGGCCTTCAGTGTAACCAACCTGCCCTTCACAGAACCTATGCTGTCTGTGTGGGCTCAGTTGGTGAACCTCGCTGGAAGCAAACTGGAAAAGCACAAAATAAAGAAATCCTCTAAGCAGGCCTTTGCAGGTCAGTACATGATGCTTCTTGGGGAAAGAGCTATGGTCTTATGGCATTGCTTGGACAGTGTTTGCTTTTCACTAGAGTGAGCTCTTACAACTGCTGAGATCTTGGTATTCACGTGGACCTAATGTTGCTTGAGTATAAGCTGTATGTGGTGATCAGAGTGTTCCTTTGGCTCTGTGTTTGGAACCCATCTGGAGAGCTCACCACGTACCCCCTTTCTCAATGCGGGTATTTGTTCTGAGCGAGCGTTCAGATGAAGTCTCTGTCTCCTTCCTCTGTATTTACCTCCAGCTCACAGCTCTGTGGCTCAGTCACCCTTCTGGAACTTTGCTCATGGCCTGTTCAATGCCTGTTTGTGTGACCTTTGTATTGGTTCTGCCTTCCTTTGTGTACGCACAGAGGGCTAAGTAAGACCGTGAGCATTCTTCCTTGAATTCTTCCTTCCTTTGTGTCTACAGTACTGCTCCTGTGATTTCTCCTTTCCTTGTATCTCAGTATTCCTTTTTTTTTTTAATTTTTTTTTTTTTTGTTAAGACAGCATCTTGCTGTGTAGTTCAGACTGGCTTTGAACTCACTATGAAGCCCAGGCTGGCCTTGAATTCATAGCAATCCTCCTGCCTCAGCCTCCCAAGTGCACCACCATGCCTGGCTACACATGAGTTTTCTTAGAGTTGTTTTCCTTGTTTATTCTTTACACTCTGGAAATCCCTGTGGATTTACCCATAATTTCTGGCTCATTCTGCTCACTCTGGAGTTTTCTTCTCTATTTCTTCCCCAACCTCTCACTGCTGCTCTACCATTTTTTGTAACAACCTTCAACTCTGTATCTCGAGTTTGTGTGTCTGACTGAGGGCCCATGCATGTGACCATAGCATGATAAAATTCAGCCGACCTTCTCTATAACTTCCCTTTCTGTACCAGCTTGCCAGTTGGTCGGGCTCAGTGCCCAGGGTCCCTATTGTTACCTCATGTTTTCTTGCTGTCTCTTAGATCTGCAATTCAGGCCTGTTCCTCTCTGGGGGCTACTTTGTCTGCTCTCAGCTGGCCTGTGGCATGTCTGCATATCCCTGGGTTGGAGAAGGCGCCAGGGAAATGCCTGGAATCTTCATCAATTAAAAGGCTGGCTGAGTCTGACAAAATTTTCTTGGAGGAAATCTTTTTTTTTTTTTTTGGTACCAAGAATTGAACTCAGGACCTTGAGATTGCCAGGCAGGTGCTGTGCTGCTGAGTTATAATCTCTGGCCAGGGAAATCTTATGCAAAAAATGTTGCCGGAGTCCAGCTGCGGCAGGGCTAGGGTTTCCCAAAGGTGGACAGGGAGTCGGCGAATGAGAGACAGAAAACACTGCACACCAGTCTGTGAGTGAATCTGAATCCGCCTTTATTTTTTAGAAGCTGGAATATATATTTGCCAACCCTGGCAACAACCCCCAGCCCCAAGTAGGAAACGCCCCAGGCCCAGGGCCAGGCAGGGACAATCCCAAACAATAGGTGTTAATTGACCTCAACTCCAAGCAGAAGGCGCCCCAGGTTCAGGGCAATAGGTATCAATTAACATTTTAATCTTGACATTTAGTCAGCCCGGGAAATGCAATCTGACGTACTGGACGGCCTGCAGGAGGACCGGACGCCCACAGGAGGAAGAGATGTATGAGATTATTAGGCTGCTCCCTACATTGCTTTTCTTATCATTTATGGGAGTGGCAGTCCCTGCGAGGACAGCGCCTATCTTAGGTCAAGGACTCTTCACATGTACCCAACCAGGCCTTACCCGTCATGGGCCTGCAGGACAGCAATTGGTCCTATGCCTGTCTTAGGCGGCCGTTGGCGTAACATATGGGTCCTAGTTGCCCGTCTCTGGCTGCCTGTCCAGTGTCTCAGGGTAGTTGTCTCACAGGAATTTTGTAAATCCTCCTCCATGAGCTATTTCACTTCTCTGACATTATTCACAGAAGGCAAAACCCCACAATCAGTCCTCACAAAGGGGTTATCTAGAGGGCCTCCAGCAACCCCACTGGAGTCTCCACCCTCGACTCCATATTGAGCATTACATAAAAACATACACATGTGAACTACACAAATTACAATTATCAGTACAAAACATTTCAAGATCCCCGTGCCCAATTCCCACATGCGGCATCCTTTTCCTGGAGAAGCGATTGTCACAAGGCGTGGATGGACTAGGACGCGGCATGGACAGAAAAGGGCGCCGCAAAATGTGAAAGTATTTGTGACATAGTTACCTAGTTGAAATTTCGACAATTAAAGATGAAACAGTTGAGGATATTATTCCTAGCTATAGTGTGGTTCTGATCCTCACTTCAGCTTGTTGAGGTAGGTGTTTAGGAGAGCAGGGGAAGGGGAAGACCGTAGAGTAAGAAGACATTTCCCCAGGTCCATTTTCAGAGAGTAGCACTGGTTTATCTCTGCATCTCAAAGGTAGCACAGCTGCTGAGGAGGAGTCCAAGGAGAGAGTGTGGTTCTTACTGGATTCTTTTATTCTATAGGACAAGTAGACTTGGATCTACTGCGGAGCCAGCAGTTAAAGCTGTACATACTGAAAGCAGGGTGGGCACTGCTTTCCCACCAAGATAAACTGAGGCAGATCTTGTCTCAGCCGGCTATTCAGGAGACTGGAACTGTTCATGCAGGTATCTTTTAAAGAAAACACTTACAGATTTATAAGAAAGGCTGCTACTATGGCAGAAAAATAGGCAAAGAATTTGAACAAGCAGTTCTTGAAAGGTAAGAGGGGAGATAGAGATAGCTTATAGAAGAAGAGGAGAGGTAAATAACCTGGCCACCTGCTCTCACCAGCTGAGAATACAGTTGTTTCATCAGACAGATGGTTGGGGTGGTGCTTCGTTTTTCTGTTCTGTTAGGTTCTGTTCTGTTCTTTTTATTGGTCTTGGGATGTATTTTGGGCTGGCCTTAAAGTTTGATGCAGTTTGAGCCAGTCATCTTAAGGGAATTTGGTGCACAAAAAGGGATAAAGATAGCATGTTTATCAGTCCCCATCATGGCTTCTTTTTTGGTGTTGAAAAACTGGAGACAGTAAGATTGTTATGTGGTATGTCCATGCAATAGTATACCACCATGTTATTCAAAATGATGATGCATGCATTGTGTTTAATGCTATGGAAACATGAAAACAGTAAGTAAATAATGAAAACTGCCCTGCTATGTCTGTGTATTTGTAGATGTATCCTAGAGTCAATTGTTTAACATTTGAGTGCTGGAATTTAGGTTGATTTTATTTTCTTTATTTAGGTTGATTTTAATTTCTATATTCCGTTTTCTAAGATGAGCAGTTATCTCTTTTTGTAGAAAAAAATACCATGAAACTTTATTTTATTTTACTTTAATTAATTTTTTGGTGCTGGGGATTGAACTCACAACTGTGTGCTTGTAAGGCAGCCGCTTGTGCTGCTGAGCTAAATCCCGGGCCCTGTTTTTTGTCTTTTTGAGACAGGGCTTCATTATACAGTTCAGGCTGGCCTTGAACTCACTTTGTGGCCCAGGCTGGTCTTGAACTCACAATGATCCTCCTGCCTCAGCCTCCTGAGTGCTGGGATTACAGGCGTGTGCCATCACATTAGCTGAAAAAATTTTTGATCATCGATTATAATGTGTTAAAACACCAATAAATCACATTATGCTAAGCATTAAGGGAAAGTAGCCTTTGCTGCTGGTCATCATGTGGGGCTGGGATGAGGGAGAGAGTGGCTGCAGAGGGCGCTGTCCGCTGTGGTCCCCTAGGCTCTGAGGTATGTAAGTGCAGTCCCATGGGCATTCATTCCAGCGACAGCAGCCTCGCAGGACAGGAGCAGGTGGCCTTCCCAGGGTGCGGCGGACAGGTTCTGGGTGACAGGAAATCTATGGAGGACTCACAGAGAGCACAAATCAAGTCAGGGAGTCTTAGGAGACAATAAAGCAACTCTGCTCTGTTCAGCTTGAGGTGTATTGATGAACGGCGGGGTTGGAGTTGAAGTGGCCAGCTGGAGGCCGTGTGCAAGTGTTGATATGTGGGGAGGTTAAATTGCTAGTGAGCGTAGGAGGCTTTGAAACTGGGATAGGAAAAGGGAGAATTGTTCTCGTGTCAGGTGGCAAGGTGTTTCCGGGAAGAAGCACGAAAAGTGGAAAGAAGGTTCAGTGGATGCCGTAATAGAGCAAGCCTAATCCATGGTAACTGGAAAACCAGCAGAAAGGCATAGATGCTGATGTTTTCAACTTGGGTTATGTGGAGAGCAGGAAGTATGACGCATTTAAAAGAAATCAGGAAGTCTAGTGGAATGTGAACGTTTGAGCTTCTTTTTTCTGAATTTTGGAAGGAGAAAGTATTGTGAAAATATTTTTAAACCTGCTGAATATGGTCAAAAGCGCCAGTTCTTTAAGTAGCAGAGATGTTAAGAACTTTGAAAATAATTGGTCACTGCAGGGATTAGGGAGCAGGAACCTGGGAATTGGTTGGTTTTTCTGTGGTTGGCCAATGGCCTGTGAGCAGTAATGGGACACGTAAGTCAGGGTTATTGTTCATGCCTTGGGCAGAGCGTGGGCTCCTGATGGAGTATCTACAGTGGAAATGGACAAATGACAGCAGCATCTGCTTTTGTAAATAAGTTGTTATAAGAACACAGGCCCAGCCGTTGTTTATACCTTGCCTCTGGCTGCCTTTGCTCTACAGTGGCAAAGATGAGTAGTTGGGAGAGAGACCATGTGGCCCATGAGCCTGAATTATTTACTGTTTGTCTCTTGAAGACTTCCAGTCCCTCTGGTCTAAATGGTTAGTTGAAGTTGTCACCAAACAGAACCAGCAAATGCAGAAAAAGTCCTGTGAAGCCTGTGCCCTTGTCCTCGGTCAGTGGCTATCAGTGGGCCGGTGGCAAGCGGGTGTTAAGGTCTCACGCAAAGCCTGTTGCAGAATCCAGGCATCTCCCTGACCATGTGACCAGTGAGGACTGGTGTTACGTAGTGACCTGAACAAGTTTTAGCAGAAGTCAAAGCTAGAAATACCAGTATGGGATGTGACTATATAGGAGTTACTGAAGCCAAGAGTCAATAAGAAGGAGAAGGTAGAAGAATTAGACCAAGGATATGAATCTGGGAAATAACTTCTGTTGGTTCCAAGTGACAGATGAACAAATGAAGGACAGAGGCCAGAAAGCAGGGAATGGAAAATTCGATAGAGCCTGTTTTTGTTTGATGTCTGAGCCTGACAATTTTAGTTATTTACCACCTAATTAAATTAGATTGGTTTAAAGTACTCAGTGCCTTCTCTTTAATAATAATAATGTGGAAAAAAATAATAATGAGGTGTTGCCATTGGAAATAGAATGTGTATATTCTGTTTCTAAATTCAGATGATGGAGCAGCTACATCCCCTGAGCTTGGGGACATGTCTCCTGAAGGGCCACAGCCCCCTATGATCCTCCTACAGCAGTTACTGGCTTCAGCCACCCAGCCATCTCCTGTGAAGGCAATATTTGATAAACAGGAACTTGAGGTACAGTCACATAACTTTGGTTTTTAACACAGTATACTAAATTGTGAATGACTTTGTTCCTAGATGTGTGTTTTCTTAAAAATATATTCTGAATTTTAAATGGTAATGCCAAATAATAATTATGATTACTTAGCACCAGCTATTTTTGTGTCTAGCCTGCAGAATATCTTACTAGATAAAGAATGAGAAGGCTAAGGTTAACATTATTTTGGACTTGTGTAAATTATTTGAATAATTAATGGTATATCATGGGTTAAGTGCTCACATGTCCATGGGGGGATCTTTTTCCAGGCTGTATGTGATGAAGGAAGGACTCAGTAGAGTTGTTTGATCATCTTTTTTTTTCTGCCTTAAACTGGGAAACTTGGACCAGGGATATAGCTCAGTGTCATAAGTGCTTGCCTGGCAAGTGCAAGGTCTTGAGTTTGATTCCTGGTACCAAAAAACAAACAAACAAAAAAGCACCCCAAAAACCTGGGAAACTTTGCATTGATGTTTTTGACATTTTATCAATTCATTTAAAATACACCCATGTAAATGTGGGCTTCCTGTCCTTGTGCCCTGCAGTTCTTAGTGGACATTGGTCTTCCACGTTTCATTAGTGTGTAAGTTAGGTGAGGGTGCTGGTACACACCTCCACCCTGCACTTGTCTGCTAGGCTGCTGCTTTGGCCGTGTGTCAGTGCCTTGCTGTGGAGTCCACTCACCCTTTGAGCCCAGGCTTTGAGGACTGCAGCTCCAGTGAGGCCACGACGCCGATCTCTGTGCAGCATTCCCGCCCAGCCAGGGTGAAGAGGCGCAAGCAGTCACCTGCACCTGCTCTGCCCATTGTGGTGCAGCTCATGGAGATGGGCTTTCCTCGCAGGAATATTGAGTTTGCTCTCAAGTCACTGACTGGTGCTTCTGGGAATGCATCTAGCTTGCCTGGTACTGCATTTTCCTTTTGGGGGGCTTGTTTGCTTGTGGGTTCACATCTTAGCACTACTATTCTCATGGTGGCCCATGTGTGTTTGTGTTTAGGTGTGGAGGCCTTGGTTGGGTGGCTGCTGGACCATTCTGATGTCCAGATCACAGAGCTCTCGGATGCAGATACAGTGTCTGATGAGTACTCAGATGAGGAGGTGATGGACAGCATGGAGGACGCAGCCTACTCTCTGGTCAGTGCCTGTGTGTTCCCTGCCAGTCTGGTGGTCTCAGCACTGTATGTCACTTTGCTTCGTTACTTGGGAGAACCAGCTGTGTCCCCTGTGGACTGTCTGGAAGACTCACCCATAGTTCTGCTGGGCACAGAACAAGGTTGTTGTTTAGGTACTGCTGTGCTCATTGGGTTTTCTATATTGTGATTCCTTTAAAATAGACTCTTGTTCAAACACTTACCGGTGTTGTGTAGCCATGAGAAGTAATTCATTAAAATGTCTTGTTTTTTTATGACACACTAATTTCTCACCTGAGTAAATTATTCCATAGATGTCATTTGGAAATGCCTTGAAATCTTCCTGTACTTACAGCTTTTGAGTTTTCATTTCTGTTTACTGTGCTATTTTTAGTATTTAAAAATACTAAAACCAATAGCACAGTATTATGACTTTTATAGGGAATATTCAGTACTCATACTTTACAAATTTCACAGACTTTTCCTTAAAAGTAGTTTTTCTGTTCTCCTTTTCTTCTTTTTTAAATGTATTATCTCTTGCAGTCTACCGGTGCTGTTGTGACGGAGAGCCAGACCTACAAAAAACGAGCTGATTTCTTGAGTAATGATGATTACGCTGTGTATGTAAGAGAGAACATTCAGGTGAGTCATTGTCTCAGGCTGGGGCCTGGCTCATTATTTCGTTCAGCGAATAACTTGAACCTCTCTTTCATGCTGAGCTTCAGTGGACGGAGGCCTCTGAGTTTGGAGAGCTCCCTTTTTTGTGGCGGAAGCAGTCAGATGCACCCCATCACCTCTGCATCTTAGAGGGGAACGCACGCTGTGAGAAGGAGCAGATAGTGAAGGGGTTGCTGTCCGGTGGTGTTTAGGGCTGTGTGGGAATGTGCGGTGTGAGGGTAGCTCAGGGCCTCTGGGAGATAGCCCAGTGTGCAGCTAGCAGACAGAGTAGCAGACCTTGGGCAGGGCCCCAGCGCTGGGAGCAGAGGTGGCCATGCACAGCGGAGCTGGTGCAGAGACGATGTTCTTCTCTTACCCCCATTGGTGCATTTCACTTTCACTTGTTTTTCTTGTATCATTCATGTATATTCCTTTGTCCACCTTACATCCTTCCTTTTCATATTTTGATTCTTTCATTTTAGTGTATTGAGCAAACTTGAGAAGTACCTCATTTTACCTGTAAATATATCAGTATTTCCTGATAAAGGATTTTATTTTTAACACAGTGACATTGCTCTTTAAGCAACATTTTCTAAAGAAATAATTCCTTGCTATCTTCTTGTATCCACTGCTTATTCTTGTTTCCCTCCTTTTCTCAAAAAATAGTTCTTTATGTTTAGGTATTTAAATATAAACATTACACAGCTTGTTTTAAATCAGTCGTGTGTCTCTTAAACCTCTTTGAAGCTACACTAGTTTCCCCTGTCCTAGCTCAGGCTCCATAGTGGCACTGCAGAGTGGGCTCCTTCAGACACTCCTTTGTCATAGCTCCAGAGGCTGGAAATCGGAGACCAAAGAGCCCCTTAGGGGTTCTGCTGGGACCTCTTCCTAGGGCTGCCTTCTCACCGTACACACACACACACACACACACACACGGAGTGGGAAGGGCACTAGGAGGGAGCAGGGTAACTCTGGTTACTAGTCCTTTTTTTTTTTCCTTAACAGTCCTATTTCCTAATATAGCTACATGGAGGGATAAGGCTTCAATATATGAGTTTTTGGGAAAATACGTTCATTCATTTTATAACACTCTCTTGACATTCTCTAGTCCCTTTCATTGGCCTATTGACTGATGGATTGTTTTGAGACAGGGTCTCACACTGTGTAGTTCAGGATGCCTCAACTCAACTATGTAGCCTCAAACTCACAGTGATCCTCTTGCCTTAGCCTCCTGAGACCTTGTATTTATTTGTTGGTAAAACTGCATTCTTGAAATTGTATTCTGGATTTTGTGGCGGCTCCCTCATGGGGTCTTTCTATGTCTGTAATATTTAAAGTACATGTTGGAAGGTGATTCAGGCTGAGCCTAGGCAGGAGGTTTCTTAGATGCAGTTTTGCCTCGAGTTGATAACATGCAGTTTGAGATCAGTTAGATCTTGTCAGCCTGCCCCTTCCACAGACAAGCTCTCCATTAACTGTTAATTTTGTAGCTCACTGGGTGCTCACTGGTGCATTGTGTCAATCCCATCATTTTGGGGCTGCACGATAGTAATTTTCCAACCTTGTCATCCTTTTTTAATTTATTAGCTCAAGTTCTTTTCTGTGGGGGGAAAACTTTTCTTGTGAGTTCTGATTACTTATTATAATAGTTATTATTGGAAAGGCAGAATAAATGCTAGATTTATTGTTTTTGCAAGGAGGACTTAGCTGTTTTCATAATGATACCTTAGTGCTCTAGTGCTTATGAAGGTGATCAGGTAGCTTTAGTTTGCTGCATATCCTGATGATGAGTACATTTTCTTTAGAACTTGATGCATTCCTCAGGACCATGATTCCTTTTGGCAGAGCATGCTTTTGAGTGAGCCCAGTTATCTTTGACAGCTCTCTTTATGGCACAAATATTTCCAGGCTCATCTGTATTCATATCCCAGATCTAGAACTAGCCAGTTTTCTGAAGAACTCTGGTTCCAGTTAGTGTAAATAGTACTTAGACTATATTCCAGGTGCTGAGCAGAATCTTAGAAATTACTACTAAAAATGGTTTGTTTCATTCAGATACACTGGACTGGACTTTTCCTTTTAATTTCAGGTGGGAATGATGGTTAGATGCTGTCGAACATATGAAGAAGTATGTGAAGGTGATGTGGGCAAAGTCATCAAACTGGATAGAGACGGATTGCATGACCTCAATGTGCAGTGTGACTGGCAGCAGAAAGGGGGTACCTACTGGGTTAGGTATATTCACGTGGAACTAATAGGTAAGCACTTTCTTCATTGCTTTTGTTTTTTTTCTTTGAAACAGAGTTTCCAGAAATGAATGCTAATCATACTGAATTTATTGTTGTTTATTGTTGAAATCTCCAGGGTATCCTCCACCGAGTTCTTCTTCTCACATTAAAATTGGTGATAAAGTACGGGTCAAAGCCTCTGTTACCACACCAAAATATAAATGGGGATCTGTGACTCATCAGAGTGTGGGAATTGTGAAAGGTAATATTACCTAGGCAACAACATTCCATGTGTTAGCTTTTCATGAACTGACAATTCCCCTTCTCCTTAATTTAGAGGTGAAAATGCGAGTGTGAAGAAAGCATTTTTTGGCCACCGGTACAATATGTCTGGATGGAGGCAGATCTTTTGGTTCATTGCAATGTGGGAAGGTGCAGACCTAGAGATTGCTTGTCTCCATAAAGGATGTTAGCAAGAGGTCATGGTGATGGTATTGAGTATTTGGGAGAGTTTGAGGAAGCTAAGGCTATTGCGAAGATTAGGTAGCTTAAAAGTAAGATTGGTACGGAAGTAGTCATTCATGTTAGCCAGGATAGAGGAACATGTGGGATAGTTGTTGTTTGGATTAGAGTTGACTTTGATCGTACAAGGTTAAGGAGGGCTTTGTTTTAGCCTTGATCCATTGGTCACAGAGTGGTCTTGTCTGATGTTGGGGTTCTATTATTATTTGTTCTTTAGTGAACCAATGTGTTAAACCACCTTACAGTTGTTAGGGACTGTGTTTCTGTGTTTCATACTGAAGAAAAATGTAGGACTGGGTTTAAGAAGCAGAAATGTGCCAACTATGGCCCTGGGACCTGAAAACAAAAATTCTCTTCAGGTTATATTTAACGTGGTATAAAAATTCCCCCAAACATGGCACACTCTGAACGATATGTCTTTTTTAACAGTTACATGAGAAATAAATATGCCTGTTTTGTCACTAGGTGTTTCTGATGTCACGTAGTAGTAGTGCTTGTCAACTGATGGGGGAGCATTGTTAGAAATTCTGTTTATATTATACAAAACAAATGGCTTATTTGACATTTTACTTTTTTGGGGGTACTGGGGATTTAACTCATGACCTAGCACTTGCCAGGTAAGCGCTTGTGCTGCTGAGCTAAATCCCTGGCCCTGATATTTTACTTTTTAAAAATATTTTTAAGATATTCTTAAAAGAGTTACAGGCCAAAATGGAGATAAATTTTGAAAAGAATATGGTTCTAAGTCAATATTTTGAGTCATATTGTACTTTCATTAAAGGACAAGAGACATTAATAACATGATTTTTATTTCCAAACTTACTAGCTATATTAAATGGAATTGTTTCACTTGGTGTAATTATAGACCTTCAGGTGGAAAAGGATAAATACATACAAAAGAAAGAACATAGCATGATGAGCTTTACGTGCCTGTTACTCTGCTTCAGCAGTGGTCAGCTCGTAACAAAGCTCCTTCATTCCTGACCCCTTCTTTTGATTATTTTGAAGCTAGTTTTTCACCTGAGTATCTTAGCACATACCTGTATACCTCTAAAAGATAAGTACTGTTTGTAAAATACAAAGAACTCCGATATAATATCACTCACTAGGTGAGTTTTAATTTTAACTGTAGTTTCATTTTGGTGATTAAGATGTCTCAGGTAGATTCTGCTCTGTCCTAGCTTTCAGTGCCAACGGGAAAGACATCATTGTGGACTTTCCTCAGCAGTCTCACTGGACTGGGCTGTTGTCAGAAATGGAGTTGGTGCCTAGTATACATCCTGGGGTTACGTGAGTTTTGATTTTTATGACTGCTACATTTGTTTTGGGAAGAAGGGTTTTAACTTTAATAAATCTTGTCTTTTTTTTTTAATCAACTCAATGACTGTTTCAAAAATAGGTGTGATGGCTGTCAAATGTTTCCTATCAATGGATCCAGATTCAAATGCAGAAACTGTGATGACTTTGATTTTTGTGAAACGTGTTTCAAGACCAAAAAACACAACACTAGGCATACATTTGGCAGAATAAACGAACCAGGTAGGACAGAAGGGTTATCTATCAAGTTATGACTAGTAAGGTGATTCCTATGAACACTAGTGTACTGGAATGTGTCCTTTTAGGTTCATGAGTATACGCTGAATACTGTAAAGCCAGCACAGTTAGACAGAAGGGACTGTCCTGTCCACTGGAAACTGTTTTTTTTTTTTTAAAGAGGAATTAGAGTGATAAGATTTGTTTTGTTTATCATTTCAATTGTTAGTGGACATTTGAGTTGCTTCCACCTTTTGGCTATTATGAATAATGTTACTATCTGCCACTGTGTTCAAGTATCTGTGTGAGTCCTTTTGTCACAATTTCTGGGTATGTACTGAGGAGCGGCCTTCTAGGGTCTTATGGTAGTTCTTTAATTTTTGGAATTACTGCCAAAATATTTTCTATAGTGACTGTACCATTTTGTGTTTCTACCAGCAATGTAAAAGGCTTCCAATTTCTCCCCCTCTTCACTGCTACCTGTAATTTTATAGGTTTTTATCATGGCCATCCTGTAGTGGGTGAGAAGTAGCTGAGACTATTGGTATATGCTGGTGTGCCTGGCTTTCATCCTACACAGATTTTACCTGGGCATAGAGAAATATTTCTTCATATTTACTTTTCCTGGGAGATGGTGGGGCTTCATAAGTTTGTGGCTTACTCTCTTTTGTCATTTTTGAAATTCTCTGTCATTTTGTATTTTTTCACATTATTACATCTGCCCTGTTCTCCTTTGTGTTGAGGGGGCTGCTTTTTTATCTTGATAAATCTTTTATGTTTTTATTTGTTTTCTAAACTGTTGCTCCTGAGTTCTGCATTCTAGGTATTTTGTTACCTCTGGGGCCTCTCACATCCTAGGCAGGCCCTCAGCCACCGAGCTGAGCCTCAGCCACCGAGCTGAGCCTCAGCCTTCCTGTTCACTAAGTTCTTACCTTTAATTGTTACATATATCTGTTCTAGACTTTGTAGTTTTTTCTTTTCTTTTCTTTACTAACAGATTCTATATTGTCTTTTAAAAAATACTAAGCATAAAAGTCTGTGCCTGTAGTTTCTGGATTTCTTTGGGGCTATTTCTATATATTTTTGCTAGTTTGTATTTATTTTTTCTTGTCTTTTATGTACCATAATGTTCTGGATGTTGTGTTTATAAAATTGTTTTTTGAACTAAATTGAAGTAGATGTTCTTTCCCCAAAGATATAGGGAGGGAGGGTTGTTCTGCTAGGTGTTTGGGGTAAGTAGCTATCTGAGCTCACTTTAATCACCTTTCAGGGATTGAGATGTTTCCACATTTACAGTTTACAGTCTGTTTAAAAAAAAAAAAAACAATAGAAAAGAAAAAGGCAGCCCCTCCCGCACCCCACAACCTTTTGTAGCTCACCTTCTTTCTTATGTCCTGTTGAGACCTGAAGCACAGATTGTTTTCTGTGGATGTCTGCAACCCTGCTGATGTCTCTGACTCCAGTTGCTGTCCTCTTTTCATGCTGAGGCTGTCAGGGTGCAGTTTGGCCTTCAGGGGCTTGGTCTGATTGGAAACTGACCAATATCATCAAGTCAAGACAGCTTCGGATCTGAGTGCCTTAGCACAGCACCTCCATTCACCTCTAGTGCTGTTTGATTCTGACCATGTGCTTCTTTACTGTCTCACTGATTCAGATACTTTGAAGATGATTTATTGTTTTTGAACATTTGTGTAGAGCTTGCAGTTAGTTGTCCTTAATGAGAAAGACCTGTTTCTAAATTTATCACTACAGAATATGGAAATGTTTTACAAATTTGCTTTTTCTTTCTCATTTGTGAAAGTATTAGTTTTTGTGGTATTAGGATTAAACCCAGACCCTATGTGCTAGGTGAGCACTGTGTCACTGAGCTACACCTCTAGAATCCCAAAAACAGTTTTGAGTGGGATAATTTCTTTGGGCCTGTTGTTGAACTTTTCCCTCAACTTGATCACCATTGTTTTTGTTTGAAAAAATCCTGCTCTGCTTTTTGCCTGAGAGATTTTAAGTAGAATAAATTACAATAGTATGTGGACTTCTCATAAATTGGTATAAAATATCTTCGAAGAGATTTTTGTTATTACTTCCTTTTAATTAAAAAACTGTTTTTATAAAGTAAGATTATCACTAGGTAGTATTTTTGATATCTTGGCCATGAAAGTTCTTTCTTTTTGACAACATGAAACAGGACAGTCTGCAGTGTTTTGTGGCCGTTCTGGAAAACAGCTGAAGCGTTGCCACAGCAGCCAGCCAGGAATGCTGCTGGATAGCTGGTCGCGTATGGTGAAGAGCCTGAATGTGTCGTCTTCCGTGAACCAGGCCTCTCGTCTGATTGACGGCAGTGAGCCTTGCTGGCAGTCATCAGGGTCACAGGGAAAGGTAGTGTGAAATGGAGCACATCAGTACATACTTTTTGTTTTTGGAAATACTTTTTTAGATTTTCTCCATGAAGTTTGAAAAACCTACTGTTTTACTGATGCTACCCGACAGTATTCATTTTATATTTCATTTCGTAAATTGTTTAAAAATTATAGAGTAATATCCAATTATCAAGAGATTTTAAACAGTATATTAGACTTTACCTATCTGGTCAATTGATGGAGGCTATAGTAGGCTTTTTGTTTTCCTTTCTTGAATAAAATGTAGAAATTCCAGTTCTGCTTCTGGTATAAAGGTTTCCTCACACAACCTCCCGTCATTGTCTTTTGGGAGCCCTCACATCTGCTTGTCCTGAGTGGGTGCGCCTCAGGTGGCACACAGTGCAGGCTAGAGAGAAGGCCATTTTTTCCATTAACTGTAGTGTTTTCTGTCATTGGCTCTTCATGGGATGCCATCTTTGATGAAGAATCTGTAAATATATCAATTCTGGGGTTTAGAGTGAGACTTTGCTTGAATGAGTGATGATGGGGAGGAATAGTCTGATTTCTGTCAGAAGAATACAAAATTTTCTTATATTTTATTTGAGAAAACCTGAGATAGCTGGGCATGGTGGTACATACTTGCAGTCCCAGCACTCTGGAGGCTGAGGTGGGAGGATCACCATGAGTTCAAGGCCAGGCTGCACTACATAGCGAGACCTGGTCTCAACAAACAAAACAAAATTGAATTAAATTCAAACTTCAGTGTAATTAGTATAAGTAGGTAAAATGCAACTTGATTTTGCTAACTGAGAATTTTCTTTTTTAAAGCATTGGATTCGTTTGGAGATTTTCCCAGATGTTCTTGTTCATAGATTAAAAATGATAGTAGATCCTGCAGACAGTAGCTATATGCCATCCCTGGTTGTTGTGTCAGGTAATTGAATTTATTTTCTGAAAAAGAGGTCTTTTCTTTCTTTTAATAAGACTCCTTTGTTTGATTGCTTTGCTGTTTTTTCTGCAGGTGGAAATTCCCTGAACAACCTGATTGAACTAAAGACCATCAACATCAACCCTGCGGATACCACCGTTTCCCTTCTGGGCGACTGCGCAGAGGTGAGTGCAGTAGCCGTCCTCCTTGGGGCAGTTCTTGCAGCGGGGTGGTGGGTGTGATTCCTGTGCCAACGCTGAGCCCAGCCTTCCCCTCTCCATCAAATAATACATGTTTTAAAGTTTTAACAGCTTGTTTTATACAACTCGAATTTGCTGTTTTTCAGAGCAACTTGAAAAGAAAATGAATAGATTTCATTCTGTTTCTCTTTGCACTTAATCTTGCCAAACAGCTGAGAAACACTCTGTTTCTCTTTGGGGACAGCATTAGTAAGTGTGGCTAGCCATTAGGCATTTGACCGAGGCTGCTATGTGCATCACATTATTTTTGTCTTCCTTAAATATCTTTTAGTTTATGATGGTTTTTCTGACCATATATGTGGCATTGAAATTGTTTATTTGTTGTAATACCCTTTGGCACCCAGTGCTGTACCTGGCAGTTGGTAATAAAATAACTGCAGAATGGATCTTAGTTTATTGTACCCTTCAGAATTCTGAATGAACCAGTGAGGGTTCTTTTAAACAGTAAACCCTGCAGATGAGCTGGATTGTCTTCCTCAGATTCTCAGTGAATCTTTACACACACACACACACGCACGCACGCACGCACGCGCGCATACACACACACACACACACACACAGTATAGGCACTATCCTGATACATTAAATGTAGTTAAAATAAAGCAAACTCAGTTTTTTGGGTACTACCTATGCTGTTGTTTTGTAGGACTAGTTTAATTGAGGCAGTGATAGTAGATAAAATTATCAAATATTTGATTGTTGTATTCTTCCCAAGTTTATTATAGGTGAGGGGTTTTATTTTTAAATTGTTAAGTACAGCTGGGGGTGGTGGCGAATACCTGTAATCTCATCACTTGGGAGGCTGAGGCAGGAAGAGTGCCATGAGTTGAGAGTTGGAAGCCAGTCTGAACTATATAGCAAAACCCTGTCTCCAAAAAAATTTTTTTTTGTTAAATGCAGTTCATCTTTTTTTTTTTTTTTTTGGTGGTACTCTAAATCCTTAAGAATGCTAAGAAAACACTACCACTGAGCTACATTCTCAACCCTATCATTCATTATTTTTTTTAAAGCTCTGTTTATTTATTTGTTTATTACAGTACTGGGGAGTAAACCCAGGGTCCACTACACTGAAATATGTTCACAGCTCTTTCATTTTTGTACTTGATTTTGAGACAGGGTTTCACTAAATTGTCCGAGGTTGACTTCCCCCTTGCAGTCTTTCTGTCTCAGCCTTCTGAGTGTTTGAAATTAGAGACATGCAGCTCCACACCCAGTTTAGATTTATGTGTTTCCCTTTTCCCTTCCCCTTCCCCTCCTGCTATCTCCGTCCCCTTCCCTCCTTCCCGTCCCCCTTCTCTTTCTCCCTTTCTCTCTTTTCTCCTGCCTTCTGTGGTACTAGGGCCTGAATTCCGTTTCTCTACATTTAGACAGGGTCTCGCTGTGCCGCCAAATTGCATGGGCTGGGCTCAAACTTGTGATCCTCTTGTGCTGGCCTCCTAGAGTACTGGAATTACAGGCCTGTGCCTCCATGCTCAGCATGCTACTTCTTAAATAGTCTGTTACTCCATTCTCACTGGTTCAAACTTTGCTTCATTTTACTTTTGTTTTATTTTTAATTGGCAAATAATTTATGGGGTTGCGGCATTGTGATATTTCATGATATCTTGTGGAATGATGAAATCAGGCTAGTTGATGTAATCACCTCAAATATTTCTTTGTAGTAAGAAGACTTAAATTTTTTTCTTAATATTTTGAGACATATAATACATTATTTACCATTCATGTAGTTACCATTCATTTTGTGATATATAAATTAAATGTTTAATCAGTAGCAGTGTTTATAAGTAAATCGACAAATTATAAAAACGAAAAATAACATTGACTATTTCTGAGAAAAAATAATGCTGAATTGTACATTTTACTGTTAACTTGTTGCTAGGTAACTGATGCAGCTTGTAGTGTCTTAGAGTCTTAAGTATTTTGGTGTTTTAATTAAAACAATAAGTACAGAATTAATTGAGTCAACAGAGACTGTTGGCATAGATTTAAGCTGAAATATTTTCAACTCAAAACAATTCAGTCTGTAATTTTTTGGGAGGGGGTTCTTTTGATACAGGGTTTTGCCGTGCAGTTCGGCTGGCCTTGAACTTATTTGTAGCCCAGCCTGCCCTCAAATTCACAGTGATCTTTCTGCCTCAGCCTTCTGAGTACTGAGATTACAGACATGTGCCATTACACCTAGCCTTAGTCTGTGATATTGGATACAAAATACTGTATATCTCTTATGTAAGAAACACTAAACATTGTGAGTAAATGGGAGAAACTCATGATCCCCTGCTCTAGCCTACTGAAAAACTAGAAACAGTCTTTCCTGTGTACCTGACTTGTTACGAAATTTTTAGTATATAACCAAAAATAGCATATGGAAACATTTTAGAGCCCAAGCATAAACATTTGTCAGTATTTTTCCAGTTGTGTTCATTCTCTCATTTCTTTTTCTTTTCCTAAGAAATGATTTTATTTCAGTATCATTTATTTCACTATTCATTTCAACAAAGACTTTATTTATATTTTTGTTACTGGGGATCGAATTCATGACCTTGCACTTGCCAAGCAGGTGCTTACGCCACTGAGCGAAATCCCCACCCCTTTAACAAGGACTTTAGTATGATTATTGAATCCAGCATTTATTCTTTAGTGTTATATAATATCTAATCAGTGTTCTTATTTTCCAGTTATCCCACAGATGTCTTTTGAAGTTGAATTATATTACTTGATTCAGCTAGTGTCTACACTTCGCACTCCATTTAACCCTTAGTTTTCTTGGCTTTTTCTTGCTAAAGGAGGAAAAAAGACTATGTGCTCGGTTGCGTTTTCTCGTTTTCTCGCTTTCTCGCTGTCTCTCTCTCTCTCCCCCCTCCCCCTCTCCCCCCTCCCTCCCTCTTTCATTCTCTCCCTGCCTTCCTCCCTCAAGTGAGCATTGAACACAAGGTCTTTGCACTTAGCTGCATTGTTTATATTCTTACTTTGGCTTTTGCATTGTTTATGGATGTTTGTTTAATTTGTGAAATAAGTAGGTCTTGAGGATTGGTCACGTCAAGGCTAGACACTGGAAAGAAATTGTTAGTATTGTGGGCCTCCTGCCATGTCTCTGTGTTCACATATAATATAAGAGTAGAAGAATATCTTCAGGACCACTGTAAGAATGCAGCTGCCACTTAGAGAGTGTGGGGCACTTGCAGGACCAGCACATGGGCTTTAACAAATGGCGATGATGTAACAGAGGAACTTTGGATCTTGTTTTATTTTGGTTTCAATGGTTCAACAACAATCCAACAGTGAAATGACATTTATGATGCATTGAGAAGTTTGATTACTGTAGCCTGTTAGATGGCATAATAATGAGCTGTGATAATAATGTGGACATAGTTTTTAAAAGCCTGTGATTCAGTGGTACATGCTGAGGTTTTGAAATAACATGATGCCTATAGAGTTCTTATAATAATACATCTATAAATAGATTGGTCAGAGGTCAGGAAGTGTGAATTGAGTGATAACTTACAGAGTTCTTTGCATTTTTTTTCACTAATTTGTATATATTCAAATATTGTGTTTTAAAAATTATGAAGGCTGTATGACTACCTGACATTTAATGTCTTTCTGATGTAACACATCTTGATTTAAGAGAACTCTGAAAGAGGATGGTTTGCCATTTTTAGTAATGCTTCCATCCTGCTTAGCTTTAGTAAGAAAATTAGTGCAAATCCAACCACAGGTAGACACATTTTTGATAAGTTAGTAACTTCTTTTGAAAGCCGATCTTACTTGGATGTGGTATGTTCACTTTGATCACTCGGCTGGCATATCCAGAACTTAAGGAGGCTGACTTTCCACATGTTCTCCATCCCAAATGTCCTGCCTTTCCAGCTACAGTATCCCATGTGCTTGAGTCTTAAACGTGTCTCTCATTACTTCTCGTCTAGTATCACAGGTACATTGAAATTGCCATCAAGCAGTGCAGGAGCTCAGGCATCGACTGTAAGATCCACGGGCTCATCCTCCTGGGGCGCATCCGTGCAGAGGAGGAGGACTTGGCTGCGGTGCCTTTCTTGGCTTCAGATAACGAAGAGGAAGATGATGACAAAGGCAGCAGTGGGAGGTGAGAGCCAGTGTGGCTGGTGCTGCCTTAGCTTCACTTCAGTCCAGAATCCTCTCAAGTATGTGTTAAATCAGAGCATGTTTTACATGGAGAGCAGGCTTGTGCCCGCAGGATCATTTAGTTTACTCGGAACTTAACTTGTACTTTTAAGAAAACATTGAAATGTACTACATTTTTAAAAATATTGTTAAAATGAAAATGCTTGTTTTTTTTTTTTTTCTACTCAAAATAATCACTGTACACTTTTTGTATACTATACTTGTAGGTTTTTTTTTTCTATTTTAAATTTTTTTCCTATGAAAGTGGTATGGTATATATTACAGCTTTTTTTTTGTATAAGTGCTTATGTTTTAAAGAAAAATTTATTCATTTTTATTATAGTAAAATGTACATAATACATCATTTTCCATTTTAACTTTTTCCCTTCAGTACTGGGTGTTAAATCCAGGGCCTTCACTCTGAGCTACATCTCCAGCACTTTTTATTTTGAGACAGAGTCTTGCTAAGTTGTTGAAGTTGGGCTTGAACTTGTGATCCTTGTTTCAGCCTCTCAGAGTGCTGAGGTTACAGGCGTGTGCCACCACACCCAGCTCCATTCTAACAGTTTTAAAATGTAGTTCAGTAGCATTAAGTACATTGGCATTCTTGTGCACTTGTGCAGCTCTCACCACCAACCTTCTCTGTAATGTCTTGTGTATAATTTTTTTTGTACCAGGAATCGCAACCTTGTGCTTGCCAGGCAGGTGCTTATGCCACCGAGCTAAACCCCTGGCCCCTTGTGTATAATTGTGTAGCACATTATTTCATCTTATGACTTGCTTCTCATTTACTTAAGTTCTCCCAGTAGGTGAGTGGCATCATGATGACTGTTCCTACTCAGCATGCATTTGCATACATCAGCATGTATCTGCTGCTGGCCATTCCTGTGGTGAATGTGTAGAACAAAATCAGGCAAACTTCCATGAGTGTGTTGCTACATCATTGACCAGAAGGAGGTGCATGTGCCTTGAGGGTCTGCAGTAGAGCACTGCACCGAGATGGTACAGGAAGAGTCAGTGTTGCTAAGAAGAGTAGGCAGACAAGAGTGGTTCTAGTACAGAGAACAACAGTATGCCAGGGGATAACAATATCTGTCATTTGTGCATTTTTTCCGAGACTGTAGGCCCCGTTTACTGTTATAGCAACAAGTAGTGTAGATGATCACTGTCCTTAGAAGTTGTATCTTCCTAGATTAATTGCTATAAGTGACTGGGATGTTTTGGGCTTGAGATGTACCTCAGTGGTAGAATGCTTGATTAGTATGCATAGCGCCTTGGATTTGGGCCCTAGCACTATGGAAATGAAATCTGAGTTAGTGTGTTTTTATTCCTCAAGCTTGGCCCTACAAACAGGCACCAGAGGCAGTCACCAGTGCTGGCTTTACCCCATTGACCCAAACACCCTTTGCTTAAGTTCTTTCCAGTGTGTGATGTAAAGAGACCAAGGCAGTTGTCCACACTGCTATTGGACACATTCCCATGGCCAGGACTGGGCAGCTGCTATGCAAGAAGTGCTCCAGGGTTCTCTCTTCTGTCTTGTTATATTTCAAAACCTTTGCCTTGCATGAAAGTTGAAAATGTGTGTGTGTGTGTGTCTACCTTATCTAAAATATATCAGGTTGTATATCAAGCTGATCACATCTGCACATTAATTAAATGAAGAAAACATCAGTTCACTTAAGTAAGGAAATCATTGGGTTCTTAAGAGAAAATTACAAATTAGCATTTTCTTATTTAGTAGCTATTGAATTGGGCAAACAGAATTAGTACATGCACTGTGTATGTGAAATAACTATAAAGTTTTGAGCTTTACTCTTTGTTCAGATTTTTACATAATTGAATGCATGAACAAAAGGAAATCTAGATGTTTGATTGTAATTGTTTCATGAATAAATTTGGGTTGAATTGGTGATCCAAGCAGTTTCCCAGAAACTGATGCTTGAATGAGATATGCCCGCAGTGACTGCAGGCAGCTGACCTTCCCTCCCTGTGGTGGAGAGTAGGAGGTGCCCAACATTCATTGTTCGGAGTGTCACTCCTGGTTTCTTGTCTGTTTTTGACCAGTGATATGTTATAGAGTATTTCAGTACCTTCTATGTAAGCGTGTTCTTCTGTGCCTGATACCACATAGTTTTCCTAAATTTTTATTCCCAAACCATAAAATTTTGATCCTATAAGGTAAATGTTTATTACTTTTTTTTTTTTTTAAATCTTACTTATGTAGAACTTAGTTTCCAGAGTCTTCAGTCTTCCATCTTAGCTTACAAAAATAGGTTAAAAGCTATTTACTAAAGAGTCAAAAACCCCACACATAAAAGAAGCAGTTCCTTAGCATTTGGCCATCAAAATACCAACCTCAAAAATAGAGCACTGTGTTTTTGACTTCACGTTCAAGAATTAGGGTGTTTTGCCTGCTGTTGTTTAACTTCGCCCAGAAGACAGATCAGAGAATGAGATGAACAGGTGGGTGGAGCAAATCTTCTGGAAAGGAAAGGTGGTGAGGACCTCCATCTAGCTTAACCAGCAGTCAGGCCTTCTGGCCCATGTCATGGGTAGAGGGTGCGAATGAAGAAAGCAGCATTTGGCTTAAATTCACTTATCTGTGTTAGACTACCCACGGGGTCATATGGTTACATCTCGTTTATTCTTTCTTTCTGGACCAAAATGGCCAAACGTGTCCCGGTTTTGGGACGTTATCACAAGGCCATTCATTGTTAGTGGCAGCTCCTGGTTTTGTGTGTCATACCTGTGTGTTTTGGTGACAGGTGTCAAAGTAATTGCTATGTTCAGCTTGGTATTTGAGAAGAAAAAGGATACATGCTCTATACCCAATGATGATCTGTTCCAAAAATGAGAGGATAGAAGCACACAGATGCCTGGAAATGTTGGCTCTCCAGAGCTGCTGATCCTGTAAAAACTTGAGATTTTATTTCATTAAGATACAGCAAAGTTTTTGAGTGCTTGAGTTTGCTTTCCTTTTATGTCGTAAATGCTTCGTGCTGAAAGATCTCTGTTTCTCTGTTTTCCCTTTCGGCTAGCCTTATCAGAAAGAAGGCTGCAGGACTGGAATCGGCAGCTACAATAAGAACCAAGGTGTTCGTTTGGGGACTGAATGACAAGGACCAGCTGGGCGGGCTCAAAGGCTCGAAGGTATCTCCCTGCTAGGCCCAGCACTCACATCACTGGCCACCAAGGACGTGAGGGTGTTCTGTGGTACTGTCCACAGGAGCCTCAGAGACAGCCGTTTTCAGTAATAGTTTTACCTTCCATATGTGGTTTTTAAGATTAGTTTTTGGAAAGTGATTCTTAAACTGATAGACATTATCAAATTTAGCTTCTGAGCAGCCTCTGTCCTTGGACAGTAATTGCACTTGTATTTCTATAAACTAGACTTTTGAGGAGAAATGTATAGATGAAAATTATAGACTGTAACTGTATTCATCTGGCCTTTAATATATTTTGCTTACCAAGAACAAAATGCTGTGTTAAAAATGCCATTGTGGAATGAAGGTGAGTCAGATGGATGCCTGCCCTTTATGCACTTTGTGCCTGGATACTTCAGGGTGAAATAGCCTCTGTAGAGAGAGAATGCTTTCTAAGCACAAAAAACCAGAACACATGTAGGTGTGCACACACACACCTGTCATCTGTGAGGGGTTTGTTGGGGCTAGAGACTTTTCATGTTCTCATTCATCTGTCTCACCATGTAGTGCAGGCTTGCCTTTTGCTCACGGCAGTCCTCCTGCCTCAGCTTCCCAGGGGTCGCGGTTGTGTACTTCTTTGCCTAGCTCATTCATCTTGTTAGTAAGTTATAGACTCATGGGAAGCCAGGCCATTTATCCTATAAATATTTGGATGAAGAGTAACTGGAAAAGTATTTATGTTGCTTAGAGATTTTGAAAAAGAATCGATGAAACTAATTCTACCTTTGAACTAGAGTTGAATACAGTGTACCCTCAATTACTCAGTGTCTCTTGTCTGAGTAGACCTAAAACAAACGCATCCACATTTCAGTACCTGGAAACAGTTTCTTATTTTGGAGGACCAAATCTGCTTCCTTTTTGTGCTCTGCAAGACATCATCCGTCCTAGGTTCTCTTTTGACCTGCATTATCGAGAAGCTAAGACAATTAGAGCTTATATATTTGAACTTTTGACTTATCGAGGTCCAGCTAATCTTTATTTCTATTTGGGCAGCCTTGAACTATAGTTATGCGTTAAGATCCCTGACTTCCATTTTGAAGTGAACAGTTGTAGTGAGCTGTAGGAGTCTCAGCTGTTTTCTGGAGGGGCTGGCTAGTGAGTGGTCTCTGAGACATGGCCATTGTTGGGAGCTGGGACCCCAGTCTGCCGCATATGGAGCTTCTGTATGAAGGAGACTCCGAGGTCCATAGATGTGATGATGAACCTTTCTTCTGCTGCAGGAATGACTTTGAAAGTTTATGAATCTGTCTGAAAGATTTCTTCCACAGAGGCTCCAGGGATTTTAAATTAAATCACACACACAATGAAAATATAAGCATCTGACTTTTTTTTTAGCAGTATCAGAGTCAGAATCAAAGAGAATGAGCAGAACTTGACCTAACTTTTATTTTTACTTGTACTCATAAGTTTTACTTTTCACCTTTTATTGTGGAAATGTTCAAATTACCCAGGTAGAAAGATTAGGGCTGTGAGCCCACATATTCCTGGTACTAACTTTAACAGTTGTTAATAGCTGGCTATGTTTTTGTCTTTCTTTTCTGCTCATTCTACAAATCTAGTTTATTTTAAAATAAATTTCAGTGTATCTCCATTTTTACTTTAGTGTTAAAAATAACCTGTGGCTGATGTAACCATACAAATTTTTAGTGATTCTTTGTAGCATATGTTATTTAAAATTTTTAAAGTGCAAATAAAATTCTTTTTCTTTTTTTTAAAAAAATCTTTTTCTAGATAAAAGTCCCTTCCTTCTCCGAGACACTGTCTGCTTTGAATGTGGTACAGGTGGCTGGTGGTTCTAAAAGCTTGTTTGCAGGTATGATTATCTTAATTTTAGAAAAAATTTTAAATTATGTTTAGCACATACATAAAAATAGCATTTGTGTTGTGGAGGATTGAGTTTCCCCATCTGTGGCTCTTTGCAGTGACTGTGGAGGGGAAGGTGTATACCTGTGGAGAAGCCACCAATGGCCGGCTGGGCCTGGGCCTATCCAGTGGGACGGTCCCCATTCCACGGCAGATCACGGCCCTCAGCAGTTATGTGGTCAAGAAGGTGGCTGTGCATTCAGGTAAAAGTGCTGGTGCACGCACTGTGTGTGGAGTAAATCTGTCACTTTCAGAGCACAGATTACTGAGGTCTGTAAATAATTCTCCCTGAAGTGTCCTTGCATTTGTCTTCAAGTTTTACCTTAATTAATAGGAAGAAAAATTGGATAACGTAAGTCCCTGGATGGTCTGGAATTTCATTAGCGGTACAACATGAGGTTTTTGAAAACCTTGCATTGTCACTGTTTCAGTCATGTGGGTGTACCCTTCCAAGGATGGAATGTTCAGTCTTGGAGCCATGATCTTGGGCCCATTGTATCAATAAAATAGTTAAGTTCTGTGTTTAAATATGTTTATTTTTCTGGAGAAAGAGTTTCTGACTTTTATCAGATTCCCAAAACTGTCTGTGAACCTCAGTGATGAGAAAGACCATTAAAAAACGACCGCTCTCCTTCTCTTGGGGCAGTTTCATTAACGGTTAGTTTGAAGCGCAGCATCCGGTCTCTGAGGTAGATACGAAGCTCAATTTATGCTTGCACCAGAAAGGGTTAGATATGACCCCATATAATAAGAAATCCAAATGTGCTTGGTGTCCTAAGGAAGACAGAGGTTTACCTTTCTCCTTTGTGAAAGTGTAGGCAGGGTCTGGGCCTGTCCCTTCCCTGTGCTGTGGGAAGAGGGCCTACTGTATCCTCTAGGCCAGGGCACAGGTGGAACAATGACTTGTCCTCCAGTCCGTGCAGCCCTCTCCAGAGCACCCCGTGGGCAGGGGAGGCAGAAGGAGTGCTTGTTAGCTGAGCACTGCACTTCCCCTTACTGGTATGGGAGTTCTGTTAATAAGGACATGGGGAGGACAAATGTTAGGGACTAGCAACCCTGCTGCCACCTTCCCTCTAAGCCATGGGCACTGGCAGAACAAGTCATTCCTGTGACCCTGAGGGGCCAGGTTCAGGGATCAGGAGAGTACCGTGTCCTGGGGAAGAACTGCCTTACTTCAGGAAGAGGAAGTGTACTGTCTTGCTTGCAAATGGTGGTGTTTCTGCTAAAAAAATTGCACTGTCAAGTACATTACTCAGAATCTTACATTGCTGCCGTATTTGACAGTTTTCCCAATCACAAATGTGCTTGTTTTTCCTTTTTTTAAGCTAAATTTTTATTTTTTATATATTTAAAATAAGAGGATCACTTGATAATCAGCATTACTTTGTCTTACTCCTGCAAATAAAATTAGGTATGTAAGTATGTATGTATGTATGTATTATTTTTTTGAGATAGGGTCTTACTCTGAAGTTTAGGCTGGCCATGAATTTACCTTGTAGCCCAGGCTGACCTTGAACTCAGAGTTATCCATTCTCCTGCCTCAGTTTTATGAGTGCTGAAATTACAGGCATATGCCACCACACTTGACCTATAAAATTAGTTTTAGAGTTGAAATTTATATAGTTTATTAAAAGTTCATCTGTTTTCCACGTCACTGGAAAGCTTTCATAACAACTGAAATGTTGATCCTGTTTGCTTCATTCAACACATAGTTGTTGAGCACATGCCACATTCCAAGTACACAGAGTGGTTATGGTACGAACTTTCTGTACCTGTCTTGACTGTTGCAGGTGGCCGGCATGCAACGGCTCTAACTGTTGATGGCAAAGTGTTTTCTTGGGGTGAAGGTGATGATGGAAAACTCGGACACTTCAGCAGAATGTAAGAATATTTTTACTTGTTAATAAGGAACTGTTACTAATAGTAACAGAGAATACCTTTTCATAGTTGTTTTTGCAGAAAGTTAAGACAGGATAGGCTATTTATTGAAGTAGAGCTTTAGTAATATTTTTTACATGGATCTGTTCTTTATTAACACATGGATGAATATGTGATTTAGTGTCACATACTGGTTGGTTTGTAGATCTTGTGTTGGATAAAGGTAGATCAGTGTAGATGTCGTTTGCCTTCTTCAAAGAAGGATAGAGTGTAGTTTAATTTTGTTTCAGGAACTGTGACAAGCCGAGGCTGATAGAGGCTCTGAAAACCAAGCGTATCCGGGACATTGCCTGTGGGAGTTCCCACAGCGCAGCCCTCACCTCCAGCGGAGAGCTGTATACGTGGGGCCTTGGAGAGTATGGCCGGTTGGGACATGGCGATAATACAACACAGCTGAAACCCAAAATGGTGATTATACACATTTCGTTGTTTACAGAAAGCTTACTATCTGATGATTTCAAATGAAGATAAGCCATGAGTCTAGAAAAGTTCATGACGACGTGTGCATTATTAGCTTTCAGTCTGTGAGACAATCCCTGTTCTCAGTGCTTGTGCTTGATGCTGGCTTTAAATTTGTAATTGAGTAGGTGAAGGTTCTTCTTGGTCACAGAGTGATCCAGGTTGCCTGTGGAAGTAGAGATGCACAGACGCTGGCACTGACTGACGAAGGTGAGTATCTGTCGTGAACCTAGCATTCTGGGTGGGGTGAATGTAATGAAACCCTGGCCTGAGGTTCTTATCTCTTGGACCTAGGTTTGGTGTTTTCCTGGGGCGATGGTGACTTTGGAAAACTGGGCCGGGGAGGAAGTGAAGGCTGCAACATTCCCCAGAACATCGAGAGGCTAAACGGCCAGGGAGTGTGCCAGATTGAGTGTGGCGCTCAGTTCTCCCTGGCTCTCACTAAATCGGGAGTGGTGTGGACGTGGTACGTGAGCTTCCTTCTCATCCCCAGAGTGTCTGTTGTGTGCGTCCTGTGTAGCAAGCCTCGGCTTCAGCCCCTGGCCACCCTGCAGTGCTCGTGGGTTGTCATTTTCTTACTCATCCAGGCATCCTTGTCTTTTTATTTATTTTGAGTTAAAATTAGTGACAGTGTTAAATAGGTTATTTTTCAAAGAATATTAGAGAAGTTTTAGTGCACTTGTCTGTCTTGTTTGGGTGAGGTTTATGGAGAGCGTTTCTCCTGCTTGCTTACTATGTGAAAGGCCTAATAGCCTGATGAATGATAAAATGAGAGTGAAACAAAATTCTGAATCCTTGGACTCTGAGAAAAGTTTATGTGTGATTCTTGTGAAAGCTTAGTAAAGTGCCAAACACTGGGTGCCTGTACCAACCTTAGGTAGTGTCAATATTGTGACCAGAGGCAGCTTGAAAAAGACACATTACCATATAGCATTTTGGAGGGAAGTTTGGACTTGGGTCTTATTTTCAGTCTCTTTGTATAAAAATCTATAATATTAGCATAAATGTACTGTAAAGCATGTATTAGAGTATGAACCATCTTCTAGCTAAACTAATGATGGTTTTAGAGTATAAGTTCAGAGGCCTTGGCTGCTATATGTGGTGGTGTCCCATATCCCCAAGCTGGCTCTGAAAGCTGTGAGACAGAGAGCATTTTCTTTTACAGTATTGCCAGAGTATAACCATGTAGTGACACTCACACTATTGATCTCACAGGGGGAAAGGGGATTACTTCCGGTTGGGCCATGGCTCTGATGTACACGTGCGGAAACCACAGGTGGTGGAAGGACTGAGAGGGAAGAAGATTGTGCATGTGGCCGTTGGGGCACTGCACTGCCTGGCAGTAACAGACTCGGGGCAGGTAAGGGTGCAGGTGGCCTGGAGGTGACATGGTATTCATGACACAGCTCCTACCTTGTCAAAGTTGTAACCTTTGATAAAATGGGTCTTATACCAGAAGAATCATGAGAATGGGATTGTACCCATATTTTGTTCACTGGTGCGTGTCTGCCTGCTCACCAGCACATGTTGGGGGCAGGGCCTTGAAAAAGTTGTTTTGACTCAAGTCCATGTGGGAATGAAAAATGATCATCGCTACTTTTGCTAAGCTCTTTGCAATATTTTACTTAGGGAGTTTTGATAGGTGATGGAGAAACATTATTTCAAAAATTAAGTTATTCGATGATAAGCATTGCTCATTTTGCTGCTTTGAGAGGTATGCACTATGACTGGATCACGGGTGTCACATTTTAGGGTTCATTTATGGAAATAAAGCTAGCATACTGGTTTTTTTTTTTTTTTTTGTACCATGGATTGAACTCATGACCTCACGCTTGCCAGGCAGGCGCTTGTGCCGCTGAGCTAAATCCCCAGCCCCGAGCATACTGTTTTTAATCAAATGAATTATGGCTTTATAAAGGCGAGAAGCACATTACTTAAAAGTAAATGTGATGTTTTTTATTTTTCTTTGTAAAATAAAGGAAAAATAAATTACTACTCTAACTTGAAGGGGAGGCTCCTCTTTGCATGTCGTTGCTGGGGAGGATTATCATGGTTACATTGCAGTCCACACATGCTATTTTATAAGATTATGATACTGTTTTTTACCACTAAGAGCTTAATTCTTTGAAGTACCTTGGAAGATACTTTTAAATGTGTTTAAGTAAGTTTAAAGAAAATGATCTGAAATGTTTAAGAAAAAAATTTCCCCCCTCATAAACAGGTGTACGCTTGGGGTGATAATGACCATGGTCAGCAGGGCAATGGCACAACCACAGTTAATAGAAAGCCCACCCTTGTGCAAGGCTTAGAAGGCCAGAAGATCACACGAGTGGCTTGTGGGTCATCACACAGTGTAGCATGGACAACTGTGGATGTGGCCACACCCTCCGTCCACGAGCCGGTCCTTTTCCAGACTGCACGAGACCCTTTAGGTGCTTCTTATTTAGGTAAGATTTGTATCTTCTCTGGGACCCTCTGCTAGTGACAGCAGTGTTGTGGATTGGTTTACAGGTGCTGTTGTTACTGCAGTGTTGTAGATCAGTCAGTGACACTGTGCAGCCTAGGTGCAGGAGAGTTGTGTTACGTTCTTGTGGGACGTGTGCCCAAATGAAAAGTTTTAGAAAAAAGTATGATTCTTTTCCCCCGCTGCTCTGAGTTTTCTAACAGCTTTATTTAGTTACCATTGACATACAGTGAGCTGTACCCTTAAGTGTCCGTTGTGATCAGGCATGAAATATGCATGCACCTGTGTGAAGTTACCACAGAAGCTCATGAAGAGTCACCACACATGACGTTTCCTTCTACCCTCCACAACTCCTGCCTCCTGCTGTTGGCTTTGCTCCCTCACCTGTTCTATCCTCAGTTTGCATAGTTCAGAACTGTATAAATGGAATCCTGCTGCATGTACTCTTTTTACCTTATATTTTTCATTAAGTGTAATGTGATAGTTAATTTTGGTGTCAGCCTGGATCTGAGGGATGCTGTGTTAGTTAGCTTCCCATCTCTGTAACAAAAATACCTGAGAGAAACAATTTAGAGGAGGAAAGATTTACTGTCTCACGGTTTCCGTCATGGTTAGTGGGCTCCATTGTTTTCGCACCTGTGGTGAGGCAGTGTATTGTGGTAGAAGAGCGTGTTGGAGCAAAGATGCTCCTCTTTTGGTAGCCGAGGAGCAAAGAGCAAGGTTTTCTGGTACCGTTGTCTGCAGGTACTAGAGTCCAGGGCCTTTAGCCTTTGAGTGGTAGCTTTTGCATCACTGGTGGGAACAGAGGAGCTTTTGAGCCTTGAGCCTCACACTGGAGCCTCAAACTTGGATAGAGGGATTAAAGTCAGTGTCCTACAACAGGAAGAGATTTTTCAGAGATTTTTACTGTCTGATCCTGGGCACTGAAGGCATAAGGAGTTGTCCCTTATGTTCTATCCAGACTCTGAGCAGATTTTTATGCCATTTATGTTGTTTTCTGATTTTTCACTTGTTCCAGGTACGCTTAGATTAGTCTTTTCTGTGCCTTCTAGTAGCTGTTGGATCCATTTTTCATGTTCCTTTGTTGCTTTTAAGGTGCGTGAGCAGTTGGTCTTCGAAAGTGTCGTCTCCTAATTCTCAGATTCTGTCCTCACACTGGTCACTGCTGCTATCCGTGCTTTCAGTATAATTTTTAATCTCTGGGATTTCTGGTTGAAACCCTGTCATGGGCTCTTAATTCTTTGTGAAACTGGTCATTGATTTTGTTTAGCTCAGCTAGCTTTTCAGTGGTGTTGTCTGAAAGTTCCTGCATCTTTTTAGTGATCACTTCTGTTACCTGCTTAGTTATATCTTTCCTGACCCTAAGGCCGAGTAATTCTTGGATCTGATTTCTGGTCTCCTCCCTTAGCCTTTTAGATAGTTTTGTTGCAGTTTGTTCTCCCCGATGCCCCCTGGTTTGGCTCTACTGGAGTTGGGAGTTTTGGGAGGCATTTTGGTGCCTTGTCTTTTCATGTTGTCATTGTTTTCATTGTTGTTTTGTGCTGAGGTTTGTGACTTCTTGTAATATAAAGAAATATCTGCTGTGAGAGGGATATGTGGACATCTTTGATCACTGGATTTCAGTGAGTGCCAGTATCTTTCCGTGTTTGAAATTTATTCTGACTCCGTTAAGAAGCATGGTCTCCC
>PVLA01009680.1:59282-72282 GCA_004027455.1 Hydrochoerus hydrochaeris | reverse complement strand
GGGGGGGGAGAAAACAAGAGGGTATGAGAGGGGAGGAAAAAGAGAAAGAATGAAAATGAGAGAGACAGACAGAGACAGAGAGAGACAGAGAGAGAAACTGACACACAGAGAGAGACAGAGAGAGTGAAATGGAAAGGGAGAGAGGAAGAAAGGGAGGGAGGGAGGACAGAATGAAGGAAAAGGAGGAAGAGGATGGGATATAACTTCCGTCCTCAGTAGCACACAGATGAATGCACACATGCACATACACACTTTCAAGTCTGCAGTTAAAGTAAAACCTTATTAACACTAAGCTATCATAAGTCCCAGATTTACAAATGATTTCCATTTCTTGAGAACATTTGCAAATTGGATTGGCTGATAATCCCACAAAGTGAATCTTATACGGTACCTGTGACTCTTATACAATATATCCATGGAAGTTCAAATTTGAATGTTCATAAGTCAAGGACTTACTGTAATCTTCCATATATATATATATATATATATATATATATATATATACACACACACACACTAAATTGGAAAAACAAATGATGTGTGGTAAACTACATCAAATGCCAACTAGAATGTATTATATAGATTTAGGCTTTTGTTACTGATAGAATCACAGTACAACTTGGTGATATCTTCTGCAAGGCATATTGCAGCACTTCTGTTATTTGCTAAGTATAACTACTCTCAACATTCATTGATGTTGTAGACAAATTACCAGGCCATGACTTCTATACACCATCTAGCAACATGAGATGTGTTGTGCGGAAACTCTATAATTATCAACCAACTATCAGAATATCACCGTTAGTCAAAGATAGTGACACTCAGGTATCTAGGAAAGAATATAGGTGTATAGTTAATTCTTCATTAACTGTGAAATATCAGATTGCTTTCCTTTTTCCAGTAAATGATACCTAGTTAAATAACCTCAAGTGTTTAGCTAAATATTTCCAGTGAATTTTAAAAGTTTGTTTCAAAATTAAAACTTTATAGAGCCCTTTAGTTGTATGTGAGCATTATCTGGGAATGTAGATTAAATCAATGAAAAATTCAGCAGTACAGACAGTATTATTTACTCTGGTTATGAAGTCAGATCTCTTAGATTATACTGAGTTATTTTTGGTTTTTTATTAAAAATAATAAGAGTGTTTGGCTTTCCATCTTATTTTAATCCAGTAATACCAATAGACTGAGAAATTTTCAAGTCAATAACGTGCTGTTTATTATGGTCATCTCACATTTTCTCTAGAGGGAAAGTATATGTGGCATCTACCACTTGACCACTCACAATCTCCTCTGAAAACTCAGAGCTCATTTTAACTGCCTAACCCTTGGTCACAGTCACTGTGGTCTATTAAACTTTGTATCCCCATTGACATAAGCGCAAGTGCTTTGTAAACATTTCTTGATATTATATGTCAAGATTTGTTCTAGGATGAATCAGTTGTGAAGAATCCAAAACTCTGTGTGCTTAGAGGATGTATGCCCTGAGGACCTCAGATGCACCTGTCTCCTGCTGCAATCAGCTTATTACTAACTTGAATGCAATAGAAAAATGTTTTTGTATGATTTCACCAAAATTTGACACTTATTCCAGCTATGCAAAGCATTTTGTGAATATCTTTTTCATTTGCCTTTGGAAAGAACACATGGAATCTTTTTTAATTAACCATTTCTTATCAGCAAAAAGTTGGAAATTCCTTCAAACTACTGTACATTTGGGTAATATTAGTTTTCATTGCTGTGCAGCATTGTATAAATGTAACTGTTTATTAATTCATTCAAGGATTTCAGGGTGTTTCTAGTTTGTGATGATTATTAAGAAAGTTGCTATAAAAATTCCTAGGTAGGATTTAGTGCAACCTACACAAAATTTTGATTTTATACTAATTTTTAAAATTTTTTATTTTACACAGAATAAAACAAAAGAGGACAGAACAAAGCAGATCAGAACAGAACAATATAAGCAACACAGCACTTCATGACAAGACAACCAGATATTAACAGTAGCTACCATAATGTCTCTTTCTTTGAAATAGCTGAGCATAACTTCACAAACAATAATATCAAACATAACAAGATAGTATAAAACCATTCAAAAGAATGAAAGTGTTACAGGGCATTCTGAACCAAATAACAGAAAATGAACAGTGGCTACTATCATATCTCATTTTCCATAAAAAATTTGTTATACTATCACACATATTAAAATCCAATAAGACACAATATGATAGAACCAATGGTAATAGAAGAACAAAAGCATGGTAGGACTTCAAAGCAAGATAATATTAAATCATCAATGGCTGCCATATTGTCTTGTTTTCTTCAAAATAGCTGTTCATACTATCACACATAATAAAATCAAACAAAACAGAATAAAACCATTCCAACTAATGAATGAAAACATTATAAATATTAAAATCAATGTAACGGGGAATCACGATTACCACAAAATCTTCTGTACTAGGTGAGCATGGTGGCTCGCGCCTATAATCCCAGCACTTGGGAGGCTGAGGCAGGAGGATCGCTGTGAGTTCGAGACCAGCATGGGCTACAAAGTGAGATCAAGGCCAGCCTGAACTGCATAGGCCCTGTCTCAAAAAAAATCTTCTGTACTCTTACCATTTCTTACACTAGGGAGACTATATGGTATTTATACATGTGAGTTTGATTTATTTTATTTATGAGTATCATCTAAACTTACAGCCATTTATTTATAAACATCACATTGTGATCATTATTTATAGCTGAGTAGTACTGCATTGTATAAAAATATCACATTTTTTTATCCACTCCTCAGTTGATGGACACTTAGATTGTTTCCAAGATCTGGCTATTACAAATTGTGCTGCTATAAACATGGGTGCACATATATCACTGTGATATGATGTTTTCAGTTCTTCAGGGAATATGCCCAGAAGTGGAATAGCTGGATCAAATGGAACCTCGAATCCCAGCTTTTTGAGGAATCTCCAGACTGACCTCCACAGTGGTTGCACCAGTCTATACTCCCACCAACAGTAAAGAAGAGTTCCTTTTCCCCCACAGCCTCTCCAGCATTTGTTGGTGGTGATTTTCTTGATCCTGGCCATTCTTTCTGGAGTGATATGAAATCTCAGTGTGGTTTTAATTTGCATTTCTCTAATGACTAGTGATGATGAACATTTTTCATGTATTTATTTGCCATTCATATTTCTTCATCTGAGAACTGTGTGTTTATCTCAGCTGCCCATTTTTGGATTGGGTCTTTGAATTCTGGGGGTCTGTTTTTTTTAAAAATTCTTTATAAGTTCTACACAGAAGTCCTTTGTCTGAGGGACAGTTCACTAAGATTTTTTCCCAGTTTGTGAGTTTCCTTTTCACTATGCTGGAGATTTCTTTAGACATACAGAAACTCTTTAATAAGACATGGTCCCAGTTATTGATTCTGGGAAATATTTCCCGTGCGGTTTAATTCTTGTTCATGTACTCTCTACCTACACCCACGTCTTCAAGATTTTTACCTACCTTTTCTTTGAACAGATTGTTTCAGTTTTAATATTTAGATCTTTGATCCATTTAGATTTTAGTTTAGTACATGGTGATAAGCATGGATCTAGTTTTAGTTTTTGGCATATGGAGAGCCAATTTTTCCAGCACCATTTATTAAAGAGACTATCATTCTTCCAGTGAACATGTTTGGCCCTTTTATCAAAGATAAGGTTGTTGAATGTGTTTGTAGTTGTGGTTGTATCTTTGAATCTATTCCATTGATCTTCAGATCTGTTTTTATTCCAATACCATGTTGATTTTATTACAGTAACTTTATAGTATAACTTCAAGTCAGGGATTGTGATGCCTTCTGCCTTGGCTTTGCTGCTTAGAATTGCCTTTTCTATTCTAGGTCTCTTCTGGTTCCAGATGAATTTTAGGAGTGATTTCTCTAGATCTATGAGGTGTGTTAGTGGTATTTTCATTGGGATTGCATTGAATCTGTATAATGATTTTGGGAGAATGGTTGTTTTCACAATATTTATTCTTCCTATCCATGAACAAGGGATTTCTTTCCATTTTCTGAGGTCCTCTTTGATTTCTTTTTTTAAGCTATTATAATTTTCCCTGTATAGCTCTTTTACTTCTTTCATTAGATTAATTCCTAAGTATTTCATTTTTTTGGATGCTATTGTGAAGGGTGTGAATTCTATTATTTCTCTCTCAATGATTTTGTCGTTCATGTACAAGAATGCTATTGATTTTTCAATATTGACTTTGTATCCAGATATGTTGCTGAATTTATTTATTTTATCTAGGAGTCTTTCAATGGAGTTTTGGGTGTCTTCTATGTAAAGTATCATGTGATCTGCAAATAATGATAATTTAACTTCCTCTTTTCCTGTCTTTACTCCTTTTCTCTCTTTTATCTAATTTCTTTGGCTAGTATTCCAGTACTATGTTGAATAAGAGCAGTGAAAAGGGACATCCTTGTCTTGTGCCTGATTTTAAGGTAGAGACTTTCAGTTTTTGGCCATTTAATATGATACTTGCTGTTGGTTTATTGTAGATAGCCTTTATCATATTGAGGTAAAGACCATCTACTCCAATTCTCTGTAAGGTTCTTTTTTTTATCTTTTTGAGACAGGGTCTCACTATGCAGTTCAGGCTGGCCTTGAACTCACTTTTTAGCCTAGGCTGATCTCAAACTTGCAATGATCCTCCTGTCTCAGCCTCATGAGTGCTGGGACTCTGTAAGGTTCTTATCATGAATGAGTGTTGGACCTTATCACAAGCTTTTTCTGCATCTATAGAAATGATCATGTGATTCTTTTCACTCTATTGATATGGTGGATTACATTTATTGATCTACATATGTTGAACCATCCCTGCATGCCTGGGATGAATCCCACTTGGTCATGGTGTATAATCTTCTTGATGATTTTCTTCATCCTGTTTGCCAATATTTTATTGGGAATTTTTGCATTTATGTGCATTAGGGAGATTGGCCTGTAGTTCTCTTTTTTAGTTGGGTCTTTCTCAGGTTTTGGTACTAGAGCAATATTTGCTTCCAGGAATGACTTAGGAAGAATTGCTTCCCTTTTGATTTCATTAAAGAGTTTGAGGAGTGTCTACATTAAGTCTTCTTTGTATTTCTTGTAGAATTCAACTGTGAATACATCTGGGCCTGGGCTCTTCTTTGTTGGTAAGCACTTAATTGCATTTTCAATTTCATTAATAGAAATTGAGTTATTCAGCAGTTTTACATCTTCTTGACCCAGCTTTGGTGGTTCATATGTTTCTAGGAATATGTCCATTTCTTCTGGGTTATTGAACCTATGAGAGTAGAGATTTTCGAAATAGGTGTTGATGATCTGTATTTCCACAGAGTCTGTAGTGATTTCACCTTTTTCACACCTTATTGCATGAATTTGAGTCTTTTCTTTCCTTTTTTAATCAGGTTGGCTAGGGGCTTATCAATTTTATTTATTCTTTCAAAGAACCAACTCTTTGATTCTTTATATTGTTTCCTTAGTCTCTATTGCATTGATTTCTGCTCTAATCTTTATAATTTCCTCCTGTCTTTTGGCTTTTGGCTTGGTTTACTCTTCTTTTTCTAGATGTTTGAGGTGTAGTATCAGGTTGTTTATCCTGTTTTCCTAATGTGGGAGCTTAATGCAATAAATTTTCCTCTGAGGACTGCTTTCATTGCATCCCACAGATTCTGGTAAGTTGTATTTATATTTTCATTTTCTTGTAGATATTGCTTAATTTCTTCTTTAACTTTCTCTGTGACACACTGATTGCTCAAGAGTGTATTATTCAATTTCCATGTATTTGTTGGATTTTTGCAGTTTCTTTAATCATTAATTTCTAGCTTCATGGCACTAGGATATGATAACATGCATGGGATAATTTCACTTCTTTTGCATTTACTTAGATATGTTTTGTGGACTAGTATATGGTCTATTTTAGAGAATGTCCCATGTACTGCTGAAAAGAATGTATATTCTGATGTTGGATGGAACACTCTGTATATGTCTATTAAGTCCATTTGTTCACAGATGTGATTCAGTTCTATTATTTCTTTGCTGATTTTCTGTCTAGTTGATCTGTTTCTTTGTGTCAATGGTGTGTTGAAGTCTCCTGTTATAATTGTGTTATTGCTTTTTTGACTTTTCATTTCTGTTAATACTTGCTTTGTATAGCTGGGTGCTCTGGAATTTGCTCTCTCTCTCTCTCTCTCTCTCTCTATATATATATATATATATATATATATATATATATATATATATTTAAGATTGTTATCTCATCTTCTTGAAATTTCCCCCTAACTAGTGTGTAGTGACCTTCTTTATTTCTTCAGATCATTCTTGGTTTGAAGTTCACATTGTCTGCAAACAGAATAGCTACCCCCACTTTTTTGGGGTTCCTGTTGCGTGATGTATTGTTTTCCATCCTTTGACTTTCAGTCTATGAGTTTCCCTTTGGGTTAGATGGGTTTCTTGTAGATAGCATATGGTTGGATGTTGTTTCTTGATCCATTCTGCCATTCTGTTTCTTTTAATTGGTGAATTGAAGCCATTTATATTAATGGTTATAACTATTATATATTGGTTTATTGTTGACATGTTATCTTTCTGATGTTGTAGCTTTACCATTCCATTCTGTTTAAATGTCTTTCTTGCTTAGTGGTTTTTTCCTATGTGTATCTAGAATGTCTTTGTGTATTCTTTGTAGGGTTGGTTTGGTGACCATGAAATTCTTCCTTCAGCTGTTTTTGTCATGGAAGTATCTTATTTCACCATCCATTTTGAAGGACAGTTTGGCAGGGTACATCAGTCTGGGTTGGAAGTCTTTTTCCTTTAGGATCTGAAATAGTTCACTCCATACTCTTCTTGACTTCATTGTTTGTGTTGATAAGTCTGCTGTGATTCTGATAGATTTCCCTTTATAGGTGATCTGACTTTTTTCTCTAACAGGTTTTAATATTTTTTCTTATGTTGGACTTCTAGGATAGTGATTATTATATGTGTGGGTGTAATTTTATTTTGGTTATGGCTATTTGGAGTTCTATATGCTTCATTAATCCATATGTCAGTTTCCCTTCTCATATTTGGGAAATTTTCAGTTATTAATTCTGTAGATAGACTCTTGATATCAGTTGCGTTGTCCTCTTCTTTTTCATTTATCCCTATTAATCTTATGTAGTTTTTCTTTGCATCACCTTGCAGCTGTTGAATTGTTATTTCCTGATTCCTTGTTATTTTTTAAAAGATCTTTCCTTTCCTGTTCACTAGCTGCAATCTTATCTTCAAGGTTTGTAATTCTATCTTCACTTTCATTGAGGCAGTTTTGGAAACTTTCAATAGAATTTTTGATTTCCTGTATATCACTTTGAATCTGCTTCATCTCTTATGTTTCTTTCTTATACTGTTCATTCAGGGATTTTATATTTTTGCTTTGTTCCTCTAATTTTTTAACTGTGTCTTCTTTAGATGTGTTCAGTATTTCTTTTACTATTTTTGTCATTTCTTCTTTTACCTGGGAGATTATTTCTGATTTGAGTTCTTTTATGGCTTCCCAGAGTTGCTTCTTTATTTCAGTTGATATCATTTCAGGTGTTTTATGTGTATGACTTATATTTTCTTCTATGCACAGGGCTCCTAGGCTTTCTTGGGATGGGCTGGAGGTTGGAGATTGCATTTTGGTCTTTCCTCTTGTCATTTTCCTATATTTTCATGTTTTGAGCAATGTTCCAAAGCTTCCCCCAGGCATGTTGGAAACCATCTCCTGCATCCTCAGCTTCTGGGACTGAGTTAAGGTCAGTGAGCCTATCCCGGACAGGCCCTCAGGACCTCCTGAGCCAAGTTCAGTGTTTTAAGAAGCTGGGAGCAATGGTGCCAGAGCCAGCACCAGTGCGCTGGAACTTACCTCCCAGCGTGTGCCTGGCTCCCCAGTTGAAAGCAAATTACTGGGCGTGTTCTAGCCAGGCCTGCAAAACTTCAGGAGCCAGTCCAGTGTCCTAGGAAGTTGGGTGGGCACCCAAGGAGCGATGGTCCCAAACTCTCCCAGGGTCAGCACCGGTGGGCTGGAACTCACCTCGCGGCGTGGACCTGGCTCCCCGGCTGAAAGAAGGTCATTGGGTGATTTTATACTCTTGAACATTTAACATTACATTGAAATGTTCAATAGTATCATTATTGAGATTTATGGTAGATACAGATTTATTTTAGTTTGCCTTTATCTTTGTTTCACTTCCACATCATTTACTAAAGAAGTTTCATAGCTTTATTTTCCAATCATCCATGTAGGAATGATCCAGTTTCCCAAATTGCCAGCATTTGCTGTTCTATGTTTTTTATATTAATTGTTCTGATATATACTTTTACAAATTAATATTCTTCATTGTTTATATGTATTTTTCAGTTCTCAGAAAGATTTCAAAAAATACTTGGTGTTATTATATGTCTTCTGTAGATATTTATATTATGCACATATTAAAGACTACCTTAGCAGATCTCATATTCACTCCAACAGTTTTACCATTCTCAGGCTTTAAACTCTCCTCTCCAGTTTCTGTGTAATAACCCTTAACATTATTTTACAAGACAGGCACTCAGTTCACGTGCTATAATTCTAATTAAATAACTAAAAAATCTTTATTTTAATACTAGCATTTTAAATTCACATTTTTAGATAAGTAAACTCATTGGTATATGTATCTGAATTAGAAATATTCTTCTTTTTGGTCTTTTATATGTAGAAGAAATTTTCAGTTGTAATCCTCACATACTGTGTAAACCATGAAGGTTTTCTTTGATGTTTCTGTAAATTTCTTTTTATATTTACTGTGACTCTGCAGCTGACATACTTATTCATGCTGAGAAGCCTGCAGTTACAGCTCTGGATGCAGAAGGAGCAGTGGAGATGAGGTTGAATCCCTGTCACAAAACACCCCTGAGAAATCATTGGGTGGAATCACTGATGCTGAAGCACCATCATTAGTAAGACACTACACATTGGTAGGAAATTTTATTAATGATTGTGTTTATTGTTTGGAGGAACTTATGAGTGTCCTTTTCAACCCACGGAATTGTGGTCCTTCTGAATCACTCTCTTGTTTCATTACTGATGTTTTGGATGATATAAATTCAACAGATCACAAATTCTGGCCCAGTATTTCAGATGTGAGAGAGAAAAAGGCATCTGATATTCTTTACAAAGCTCTAGGTTGTGAAGTCTATTAATACACAAGGAAGAAAGTTAATAATTTAGATATTTATCTTTATATTGAAGAGTAAAGGTCCAATGTTGAAAGCATTTGATTTTTTAATAGCAAATAGATAAATAGATGTTAAGACCAAGGTTCTAAGTGAAGTCACAATGTAAGAGAATATAGTTGTGACATGCAAAAAATGAGGTCTAACCTACATCTTTTTGAAAGTTTCAGAGGTGGTAGTTCTAGCAAAGAAATATCTGAATTTTCTGGTATAAAAAAGTAAACAAACCAGAGAGGTCTTCTTAGTATTGTCCACGCAGCAGCAAGAGAGTTTCCATAAAAAAATAAGTGAAAACAACCCTGCTGAAAATATTCAAATATAATAGCAGATGCTCTGATTTGGATCTTGAACATACCTAGAAACTCATGTGTTACAGCTTGGGCCCAAGGTTGCACTTTTTGGAGGTAGGGTCACATTAGAGAGGTGCAACATTACAGACTGAATTAGTATTCCTGTTGCTGGGAAAAGATACCTGCTGCAATCAGCTTGCAGGATGAAAAGTTTATTTGAGAAGAATTGCAGAAGCTTTACTCAATGGTTGACTGAATCCAGAAATTCTGTGGTGCCCCTGGCTGCACAGTGACAGCCCAGTGGTGTGAATGGTGGAGAGAGAGAAAAGTATCAGAAACAGCAGCAAGAATGCAAGTCACTGTTTCCCAAGTGGCTGGCAGGGCCAGAGGTTGGTGAGTGAGGTGAACTGGAGCTGTGCACATGGAACACAACCAGGCAGGCACGGGAAGCATTTTATTTCAAAGCGCTCAGGGTGAAATCCAGCAGCAGAACAGTCTTGGTTGCTTCACGGTCAGTGCCCCAGCATGGAAGGAGGTGAAGGCCACCCAGTCACAGTAGACTGCTGGGAGCTAGGAAGCAAATTAGGAGGAGGATGCTGAAAGCTAGGAGCTGGGACCACCCGTTCTCCCCTCTAGCCATTGGGAAGAGACACTCATTTCCAAATGCCAAAGACTGGCACGGTCCCTCAGTCTGTGACTGCCAGAGCAATCTTGGCATGGTGGTGTAAGCAGGCAAGTTGCCCTGGACTGTGGCATGACAAGGACACTCCTCCCACCCCACAACCAGTGAGTAAAACAAGCTAATGTTGTAGAGCTGAGGAAGCTGGGCAAGGTATGGAAGGAGCCAACCGTACGCAGGTCTGGGAGCAACCTTGGACTTTTCCTAACCGAGGGTGTCACAGCAACTGATAGAGAATGTTAGAGACAAGTACGGTAAGGAGATGTCCCTTTGCACATCAACAGTGTTGTCAGTTGGAGACCAGTAACAGCTCCTACATCCAGAGGCCAAATCAGCCCAAGCCCAGCACAAATCCTGCTGCAAACTTGGTGGGTGCACATTTCTGGGATTTGAATTGGACTGTATCTCAAAAATGTAGACACCAAAAGAATTATATTATTTTTTATTTTCTATGTTAGTTTGTTTGGTTTTCCCTTGTCTGTCTGGCTGGGTGTTTTGTTTCTTTTTTTATTTTATTATTTTGGCTTACTATCTTTATTTTTGTGTTGTTCTATTTATCTCCTTTCTCTCTTCCCTCAACTATCTTTTACATCTTTTTATTTAAAAAAGCAATAATTGTAAAAATAAATAAAAACAATAATACAGAATTTCAAAACAAAATAATAGGAAATCAAAAGTGGTTAAGATATTGCATATTGTTATCTTCAAGGTAGTTGCTCAGATTACACAATATAAGCATGCAAAGTTCATTGGACAATGTAAGCACAAAGTTATTTTCAGTGAACCAGTAAAAACCTCTCACAGAAGTATTATCAGTAAAACTCGAAAACATGGAAAAAGAATTTGACATACAACTAACAGAGGCATATAAATCTCCAATTAGACATGGCCAAAATAAATCTGTGTGAAGGCATATAATAATCAAGATTTCAGAAATTCAACACAAGAAGAAAATATTACAGCTGTTAGAGGAAACAAATAAATCATCTATAAAGGAAAGTTCACTATAATCACAGCAGAATTCTCAACAGAAATCTTCAACTCAAGGAGAGATTGGAGTGAAATGGTTCAATCCTTAAAATAAAACAACCTCTCACCCAGATTGTGCATCCTCACAAAACTGCCTCTCAGAATCAGTGGAGAAGTAGTATACATCCACGACAAAGAACAACTGAAGAAATTTATGACCACAAAACCTTGCTATCCAGAATGTTATGAGGGATATTTTTAGCAAGAGCTAACAAGGACCGCAATTCCAGTAACACCAATAGAAAGAATCCACTAAGCAAGACAAGTAATTAAACAGAGAAAACATACCAACACGAGGAAAATAATATGACCAGGAAAAGCCAATACATATTATTTAAAACCATCAATATAAATGATATCAATTCATCAATCAAAATAAACACATTGACAGAATGAATCAAGAAGCAAGATCCAACCACGTGCTGCATACAAGAAACAAATTTATTTCAAAAGGTCTTAAACAGACTGAAAGTCAAAGGATGGAAAGAAACACTTTATGTGACAGAAACCTATAAAAAGCATCTATTCTATTTCTAGGCAGTGTGCACTTCAAGAGAAGACTGATCAAAGAGACAAGGTCACTAAACATATGTTTGGTGAAAACGTCAAGAATACACAGCTATCATAAACATTTATGTACCAAATACAATTGCACCTTAATACATAAATACTAATTGATATGCCACCTTCCTACAAATAGAAACAAAGACAAAAATTAATAAATAAATATTAGAACTAAGCCAAGACAAATAGACTTTGTAAGTATGTACAAAGTATTCCACCACACAACATTAAAATATGCATTCTTTACAGATGCACATGGGAGATTCTCCAAAAGTCCACACACTGATCCATATGCAAATCAATAAATGTAATGCACTATATCAACAGAACCAAGGAAAATAATCATATGACCATCTCAATAGACCCAGAAAAAACAGGTGTTGACAAAGTCCAACACCTGTTCATAATAAAAGCCCTAAAGAAAATAGGAACAGATGGTTTTTATCTCAATCTGATAAAATCTATTTATGACAAACCAACAGCTAACATCACACTAAGTAGACAAACACTGACAGCTTTCAATTTAAAATCAGAAAAAAGTTAAGAATGTCCACTGTCATAAGTCCTATTCAATATACTTTTGAAAACATTAGACAGATGGCTGAGGATTTAGCTCACTGGCATAAGTGCCTGCTCAGCAAGTGCGAGGTTATGAGTTCGATCCCTGGTACCACAAAGAAATATAATAATAAAAAATTAAATAAAGAATTTTTAAAAAAGCTCTGGGATTTAGCTTAATTGGCTAAGGGCTTAACCTAGTAAATGTGAGGTTGTGAGTTCCATCCCAGGTGCAGAAAAAAAAAAAAAAACAAAACACTTCAGCCTGAAAACATTAGACAAAGCAAATAGAAAAGTAATAAAATGAATAAGTATAATTAAAGAAGAAGTTAATTTACCGTTATTTGTATATAATATAATACTTTACATGGAAGACCTCAAAAAGTCCACCAAAAGACTTCTAGATTTAATCAAATAAAATAACATGGCTGGATAAAAGGTCAACACTCCAAAATCAGTCACATTCCTGTACAAAAAGAACAAAATGGACCAGGGATATAGCTCAGCAGCACAGTGCCTGCTTAGCAAGTGCAAGGTCAAAATTCAATCCCTGGTACAGGAAGAAAAGGAGAAGAAGAAAGAAGAAGAAGAAGAAGAAGAAGAAGAAGGAGGAGGAGGAGGAGGAGGAG
>PVLA01009680.1:0-59182 GCA_004027455.1 Hydrochoerus hydrochaeris | reverse complement strand
AGGAAAACAAAAAATAAAAGCAGGATAAAGTGGAAAGAAAGCTTTGTATCTACAAAAAGAAACAATAATCAGGAGAAGAGGGGTTGAAAGGTGTTTAGGTGATTAAGAATAAAACAATCAAGATATATCATATAAAAGTACACATTACCTCTGATTAATATACTCATTATATATAACTTAATTGTACCAATAAATTTAATAAATAAAAGAAATTACCTGTTGTATGGGTGTGCCAGAGAAATACTATCCTGTACAGTGCAGCCAGAAAGCAGAGAGACAGAAGGAGAAATTGGCCAAGCAGAGTTCTCCAAAGAGCAAGCTCATGTATGACCTCCTCGGTAGATCCAACCACCTCCAAAAACTACACTCAGAACACATGAGAACTTTGCTGGTTAAATTAGATCAAAATAATAGCAGAGATGCATACATTTCCCAGGATGTTTGCTTGAAGGCTTCTGTGACACCCATGACCAATTTCTTCTTATGTTTTATTTTCTGCAAGTGAGATGAACAGTTCTGTCCACCTTGTGCTCCTGAAGTAATGGACTTGTTTGCTGCAGTCCCAAAGTAACAAGATCAACCAGCTTTGGCCTGGATACTCCAAAAGTGGCAGGCAAGTACACCTTTCTTCTTTATAAGTTGTGTACCTAATGTTTTTATTTTATTTTTTATAGAGTGTTAACACGCTATACATCTCTTCACATTGCACTAAAAAGAAAAATAACTACTTGACTATTTAAAACTTGCCTGAAAAAGCAATGAGAAATAATAAATAGAAACGTTGGATTTAGTGATATCATAGTCATTTCTGATGTAGACAAAAACAATGTCAGTATACTCTGTGCAAAAAATTCCTCATTAATTAGATTTTAGTGGACTTAGAGGAGAGAACTCAGGCTACTGTGCACAGAAAATTTTATCAACAATTACTTTTAAAGGCGAGATGGAATTCTAACTGCTATTTCAAAGTAAACAATAGTTTCATTTTCATATGCAGAGAAATAGTAAAGATTCAATCAAGAAGTTAAAAAACAGTTGTAAAATATGAGGATATTGATTTTTCTAGACTGATGTAACCTATTGACAAAAGATGATGTGATCTTGTACTAAATCAGTGGGTAAGTCCTTTCTTGGGATCTTAAAGAGTTAATGCACAGGAATAGGCAAAAATGTCAGAATGTATGGGCAAGTACACAAGCATGTCGGTCAGTTATCTAAACTCTGCAAAGGCTAGAGAACTGAAAGCCTAAAAATATTTATTAGACATTTATAATAGACTAAATATCAATTACCTTGCTATCTTCATTTCCATAAAGGGAAATGATATAAAATATCCACTGTCATATACTAGGGAAATCTACAATAATAACTCCCGGAAACAAAAACATGGTGGTACTATTGAGTAGCTCCGCCTGTGATCAAAGGAAAATGTGACTTTCAGAAATGGTTTCCTTCCTTTCAAACTTTGTTAAATTTAGTTCCTTTTAAAAATCTAGAGCAACTCTACATTGAGTCAGTTGTCAGATATCATAAGCCAATATATCAATTTCTCCAAACACATTTGTATGAATTTTCAATTTCTATAATTTATTTTTTATTCAACATTTTTCTAACATTTAATATTGGCTCACAACTATTCTGTTTACTCTTTATTTTTTATTGCTTGAATTTGTTAGAACTAATTTTTTATTAATATAACTTTGAGTTTGTCAACAGCTGTTTTATATTTAATATAGATAGATTTTATGAATTGACTCAAAGATCATTCATGGATGAAACAATTTGAAGACTTTTAAAGTTTGATAATCCTTTGTGAAAAAACAGCCTTTTCAATCTATTGTTTAATTGAGAGTCATCGGCTAAAAGTACAGGGCTCTCTGTATTGCACTGGGAATTTTATCAACATAGATCAGCACGGATTTAGCTCAGACAGACTGGGGTAGGACCTGCCCTGTTTTTCATGGTTAAGGAATCTTGGCTTGAATCTTGCTCAAATTATCATGCAATTCGTGGATAAAATAAGCATTGATGGTTTTTCTTAATGTCTATTGAAAACCAGTATTTTTCAGGTTTGGCATAACAAAGGGGCAGTCTGATAGGAACAATAGAATATTTTGCATTTGAATTTTTGTAATTACATTTTCTTTAACTTTTCCCTAGTTTTCTGTGAATCACTAACTAGTGAATCCTGTTATCCTGGGTTTTCACCTGCTTTATATGCCCTTACTATTTCTGTGATCATCTGACAGTTGAATTTCTCCTTCATTAAATTTAAACATCCAAGACCTTGCTCCTTCTGCATCTCCTTTCTCGTCTTTTAAAGTATAATAAGGAGACAGGCACGCCTGGCACAGGAGATGGTTGTAGCCGCTCAATGTAAAGAGTTACGTTCTTTATTTTCTTCCTCCCTTTCACTTCCCCTCCTCCTCTTCTCCTCCTCATCCGTTTCTGTTGTCACATCATCTCCTGCTGAGGTATTTTCTATTGAACTTCCTGACTCACTGTGCATCCCACAGCACCACTTTTTTTTTTTTTTTCTTCTTCAAAGTTAAATCTATGCAGCTAGAAACACTGGAGAGAAATAAGGCATCAACATCTGTTTCTCAGAGACTCAAAGAAATGGGGCTTTTTTCAAACTACGTTTGTAAAGGTAGACTTTGAATCCAAATAATTAAAACTCAAGAATAACTTAAAAATTTGTATAGGATTGAAAAGCTTTGGGGGATTAACTTTCCCTCAAACTAGAGAACAATAAATTGCAAAATTTACACTTACTAGAGTATAAATAAAATTAACATTTTAACCCAAATTTGTAACTTTATCATCTCAAGCACGTATAATGTATTACAAGCTATTTAAGTTAGTAACACCTTTATATTATTTATAATGTATTACTAATTCTGGTTCTTTAAAACATCACTGTTATTTATAATATTTAAATTGTTTTATGTATGAAAATTATTTTTATTCATTTTTGTAAAAACATTTATTTACATAAATATGATTTTTCTGAGATTATGACAAAGAACAAACTACAGAGGCAAGTGGAGAATGCCTTAATGATTAAAAAAATCACACCTGATAAAAACCAAGAGTTTTTATTAGGAATTTATTTATATTAATATGTATTTTTATTTTAATGAAATCAATGTGTATCAATTTTTATGCCAAAAAATCCTCCTACATTTATTTGTGTAGTCAATACACTTGATCTTAGCCAAAATACCAAGAAGCAATTTTTGTAACCAATACAGTTTTATGGAAATAAATGTAAAAGTACAAGTTGGATGTATGAAGGAATAGTATTATTAAGGTGGAAAACAATATTTTCTTGCATTCATCCTCTCAGAGAAACGACAGTTTTAACAGGTATCTATTCATGAAACGATTGCAGGAGCTAAGAAAGAGGAGAAGCACCTGCAGTGTCTCACTGTAGCACAGAAACGACACACTGAAGAAGGGACGGAATTTACATCATCGTCCTCTAGGCCACGCAGAGTGCGAGCAGGACTCTGGTGGCTGAAGCAGAGTGAAAGTAGCGCAAGACTCAGGATTAGTTTTATCCTGGTCTCGGCCAGGCTCAAGGGTAAGAAGTGGAGCACAGCTCACCCCACAGAGCCCATGGGGCAGCCCTGCCAGGACCTCTAGAGGGCTCATGTGAAGAAACTAATCTGTAAATCCTGGGAGAGGTGCCTGTTTCTTTCAAAGGGCCAACAGCAGCACCAACACAAGATCACAGGAATGTGTAATGATCAGGAAACCACGATACCAACAAAATGAAAAACTTCAGTAATTCGCCTGAAAGAAATGAAAATCTAGGACCTGCACGACAGAAAGTTCAAAATGGACTTAAAGAAGCTGTCTGAGCTCAGTAAAAACTAGACAATTTAATAGAATTAAGAAAATTATATATGGACTAAATAAGTTCAATAAAGAGAACTTTCAAGTCGATAAATACTGCAGAATCAACCTATACTATTGCAGAAAATTGCAGAATCACAAAGGAAGACAGCAAAATAGGACAGAAATAAATAAGAAAGACTTACAGAATAATCAGAAAGCAAAGTTAACAAAATGGTAACAGTAAGTAACAATTACTTTGAGTAAAAATTCACTACATTTCATGACTAAAAGACAGCGTGGCTCCATGGATTAAAAAAAAAAAAACCAAACTATATATTGCCTATAAAAGTATCACTTTACCTTTAACAACAAGCATGGATTTAAAGCACAGGAACGGAAAAGATTATTCCATGTAAATGGAAAAGAAAGAAGTGCCAGAGTAGCTATTCTTAAAGGAAAGAAAATAGAGTTTAAATCAAAAGGAGATAAAAAGATACAGTGATATTATTATATAATATTAAAAGGAGCAATTCACCAAGAAAATACAATAATTGTGTCTATAGATGGACCAAATTTGAAGCACCTAAACATGTAAGAAAAAATATTTGCAATGCAAAAGAGAGAAAACCACAGCTATGCATTAAGGGTATGACACTTCAATATCTTACCTCCAAAAATGAAAGGTTAGTTCACCCGAAGGAAAAAAAAAGATCAGTGGACTTGAGCATCATTAGATGAAATACACCAAAAAGACACACAGAAAATTCCAACCAACAACAAGAGAATGTGAAATGTCTGAACGCACACAGAATATTCACTAAACTAGATCAACTATTAGACCACAAAATAATATTTAATAAATGTGAAGTTAAAATCATATCAAGTAATGTTTCTGACCATCATTATATGAAACTAGATAGCCAATAGGAGAAAATGGAAAATTGGTAAGTATGTGGAAATTGAACACAATAATGAATAATAAATGAGTCAAAGAATGAAAAGGATAAACAACCATGAAACATATGAAATTCAAAATACAAAATACCAAAATATATGAGATGTATCGATTTTAGGTGGGAAGATTGTAGAGCTGATTACCAATATTAAATAAAAAGATATAGTCAACATAACTTGATACCCCACAAACTGGGGAGAAAGAAAGAAAACTGATCTTAAGCAGGCCTAAGAATATGATAAAGACTAGAACATAAATGAATAAAATAAATTGAAAGTAAAATACAATGAAGAATATGAATAAAACTATGTTTTTTTTTTGAAAAGATAAGATAAATTGGCAAACAATAAGCTACAAAAGGAATAAAGACTCAAGTAAATGAAATTATACATTATAGATGTGAAATTACAACTTATAGCACAAAAATACAAAGAAACCACTAAAAACAATTATGCCAATAAATTAGCCTAAAAAGCTGGATATATTCATAGGACCAGGTAAATTACTAAGACTAAAAATATCTGCACAGGCCTATAACAGATAAGGTGACTGATTTAAAATAATTCATGCCAATCTTTCTCAAACTGTTTAAAAATTAAACACGTAAAGATTCCTCCAAACTAATTTTACAAATTCAGCATTACTTGATTCCAGTTTCAGATGAGGCCAAGATAGACAGAAAGAGAGAGTTGGCAGGGTGCGGAGGAGGGAGAAAAAGGATGGAAGGAAGGAAAAAGGAAAAAAGGAAGAGAGGAAGGAAAGCAAGAGAAAAAGAGAAGCTAGTAAGAAAGGAAGGAAGCTTTCAGACCAATGGTAAACACAGGGGCAAGTGTACTCAGTTAATAGTATTAAACCAGATCTAAGAGCATATGAAAAGCAATCTTTGAAGAACTCCACAAATAAAAAAGTGTATTGAGCATAAAATAAGGCTGGAGGAATTACTGATTTCAAAATAAGTTACCAAGCTACTATAATCAAAGTAACACAATAGTCTTATAAAGTAAACGTAGATGAATGTCACTGACTTTAGAGCACGGGAATGCATTCATCAGTTCTTCATTCTACACTATCAGCAAAGGTGCCAGTAAAGCAGAAGTAGGGAAAAACACTCTTCAATGAATGATAGTGGCAAAACCTCGATATCCACGTGCAGAACAATGAAATTGCATTGCTGTTGCACACCATATGCAAAAATAACCCCAAATAAATTTAATTATGCCAGTTTTGGAAATGATCCCAAAATATAGGCCATGAAAAAAAAAAAAACAGCACTGGGATCAGCTCAAGTTAAATATCTGTAAATCAAAGGAAAATAAAAATGTGGCTCTACTGTAATCTGAATAGGAAGTGGTAAAAATAGAAGTGCTGCACAGTGAGGAAAACTGGCAACAGAGTAAAGAGACAATGCATAGAATAAAGTAGGTGAAAACATTTGCCAAGTTTGTATCTGTGTAATGATATGCATACAGATATGGTTGTGTGCCATATATGTACATGTGTGATATATGTAACTCTGCACGTGTATGTGTTATAAATGCAAACAAGTTATACTCATTCAATCTGTAAAGACAGAGAAGACCTATTATCTGCCACAACCTCAATGAACTAAGTGAAGTAAACAAGGCACAGTTACATGTGTATTGTGGAATCTCATGAAGGTGTGGAATCTAGAAAGTTGTACTCACAGAACAGAGTAGAGTGTGCATTGTCCAGGACTACAAAAGAGGATTTTAGGATAAAAGCTACATAGTTTTATGTAAAATGCAAAATTTTTGGTGATACATTGTCAAATATGTTGTCTCTAGGTAATAATAATATGTACTTGAAAAGGACAGAGAAGTTCAGGGATGTAGCTCAGCAGCACAGTGACTGCCTGTCAAGTGCAAGGTCCTGAGTTTGATTCCCAGTAAAAAATAACTAAATTAAAAAACAAGACTGAGAGATTAGATTCCATATGCTCTTACTATGAAAACTAAGTCTGGCCAGGGGTTTAGCTCAGCAACAAAAGCACAAGGTCATGAGTTCAATCTCAGGTACCCCCCGCAAAAAAACCCAAATTCTGTAAGGTGATGGGAGTGTTAATTAGCATAATTAATTCTTTAAAATACATGCCTCACATGGACTTCATGTATATCACTTATACACCTATAAATCTGAACAAAGGCGATTAGATATAAAAAGACAAAATTAGGTTATTAAAATGTATGGTTATTTAATTTAGTAATAAAATTGTCTTAAGGCTTTCTGATATGCTTACCTTTTAAAAATAAAGAACAAAAGTTTACTTGTATTTAAAATTAGTTTTGGGAATTCCACAGTTATATTAATGATTTCCATTGTCATGGTAAATATTAAAATTTAGATCACAGTAATGATATGATTAACAAAACAAATATACAGAGTTAAGTTATAATTTAAAAAACAAGATTTTGGTTAGGTTATTCATCTAAACCTATGATAAATGTCTCAATTATTTAAAAAATTTCATTTCAAGTGTGTTAAGCTAGTGTTTTTCAATATTATTGTGTAATTTATTCATTCTAAATTCTTATAGTCATTGGCGTTTATAGGCTAACACTGTTTCAAATAATAAAAATGCTGTCATAAATAACTAAAAGATCAAGTGTATTTGAAAATAAACTCTGGTTATACTAGATTTTATCAAAATTAAATTTAACAGATCAGAAAGAAAAACGCTTTGTGAGAGAATCTTAATAATTTCTAACTCATTGCAAGCAATCACGATTCATAATTAACAGCTTCCACAGTATTGTAAATACACTGAATATTAAAAAGAAAATTTAATAAAACTGTATATTTCACTTACAAGCTATAATAATATCTAAAACTTCCCTAGTAATTTTGAGATTTATTAATATTAAACAGAGGCATTTTTATTTACTTTTTGTTTGTTTTTGTCTTTTTTTGATACAGGGTTTCACCATGCAGTTCAGGCTGACTTTAAATTCACTATATAGCCCAGGCTGATCTCAGACTCACAAGATCCTTCTGTCTCAGCCTTCCTAGAGCTGGGATTACACTCATAAACTACAACACCTGGCCTAAACAGATATATTTTTAAAGAAGCTGGAAGATGAATTTTACTATCAGTATACTTTTTCACTGTGGTAGCTAGTATATTTTCATGGGAACAATAGTTTTCACTTTGAATTTTCCTATCAAATGTTATATTTTCAATTTAAAAATTTTTTTTTTATTTCATGGAAAATACGAAGTTTTATAGTTCAATATGTTTAGAGCAAAATATTTTCTATATGACCGATGGATTTACTTAAGAATAATTTTTAAAACATTATATAAGAAAGGAAATCCATTTACCTAATTAATTAGCTAGCTCTTATTCTCTGGTAAGTCATTTAACACTATTTAATCTTTAAATGTAAGAATTTATGAAATTAATTAACTGAAATCATTATAGTACTTAAAAATTACATAGCTCTCTCTAGTATAATTATCCCATTGACCTTATTTGATGTGATATTATAAACCTGCTCTTAATATAAGATTGCAACCTTTATATGAGAAATTTTTGAGTATCTATTTTATACTATCGTACCATTAAAGTTAAGAATGGCAGTGAAGCAGTATGAGGAAATAAAATCAATAGTCACTTAAGTTCCAATCAGCATTCACTAAATAAATTGTATTTATTAGTAGTAATAAATTTGCCCTCATCCAGCAAACTAAAGGTGTGGTCAGTGTCGCTGGCACCCTGCCCACCTGATGACAGTATTTGCATTTCCGTCCCCAACAACCAGCTTCCACCTGCCAATCTCTGGGCCTCTGGCTTCCACTGTTCCCTGCCCTCGGCAACCTGTCCTGCCTCGCCACAGGGAACAGCCAGTGATGTGATTTGCTCCCGGAATGCCTCTCAGTAGGTGACTGATGAGAGCCAGTGTGGGTGCACCTGGGTCTCTTCCTCCAGGTGGATCTCACTGTGGCCCGTTCCCAGAATGGAGCTCCCAGCTCTAACCCAGGGTTTACACTTAGTTGCTCACCATGGTAACTCGCTTAATTAGGCAGCTTGCTCTGACCTGTCTTCCTGCTCTGTCTCTTTTCTCTTCTCTTCTACCAATGTTTCCTGAAAACACCCTTCAAACAAATGATATGCAAATCCTCAGTCTCAGTCTGTTCCTGGGGAAAACCAAAATAACGCAAGCACTTCGATCAAGAAAAAAAATACACAAATGACTTTCAAATGAGCTGAATAATAAATAACCTGCTAGGACAGAAGCTCGCTTCTTACATAAGAGATCTGGGAGAAACAATTCAGCAAACTTCCTAAGTTTATCAGGGAAAGCATGAAGGAGCCTGTTGGTCAGCAAGGATCCTCGCAGGGACGTCTTTACTTGGCAGAGATGACAGTGCCTTCCACTCATTGAATTTCTCGCTTTGAGCCTAGACTGTATTTAAGGAGCCATTAGTTAATTGGCCTGTGTGATATTTATTCTATAGTTTTTACTCTAGATAATTGAATATTAAAAAGTTGTACTCTGATCCCCAAATATTCAATCTTTTGTTTCACTTCACTGTCACGTTAAACTCAAAGTAACTGGGTAGAAATTTCCATCCCCAGTTCAGTGCAAACATTATTTTTTTTTCCTAGTAGAATATTTTCTCCATCAGTAATAAAACTCTAATTCATTAAAGCTTTAAATTTTTTGAAGTGAACCAAGCATGAAGGGAGATTTTTGGTAACGAAGTGAAAGGTCACTTTTTAATATTGTTTCCTAGATCTGTGTATTCCGAATTGAGAAGAAATAGTGTTGTATCCATTTTCCTAGGTTGGACGTTTCATGGCATCTGACTTCTGATTGGTAGGTGTTGTTACCCTGTGCTGTAGGTTGAGTCTGGAACCTCCCCCAAAAGCCAATGTATTCAAGCTTTGGTCTTCAACATGTCATTATCTGGGTTGTTTGAATCTTTAAAACGTGGGAACTGCTGGGTGGAAACGCATTAGTAGAGTCAACCTCTTGAAGGCAATATTAGGAATCCTGTCTCTTCCTATCTCCCTCTTTGCTTCCTAATTTCCCTTGTCACAGGTTCTTGTCATGACTCAGTGCTTCATCATAAGCTCAAAGGCAAGAGAACCAACTAATGCTGCATCGGAAGCCTTGACATCATGAGAAAAAAATCAACAACTTCTTCCTTGAACTTGATTATTTCAGATAATATGTTGCAGTGATTAAAACCTGACCGCCATCTGTTCTTTCTGAATGTTTAGGAGTTTGTTCCATAGTTTAAACTGTTCCTCCACTTAAGATCATTATGTGCTGTGAGCATGCCTGTGTACAAACTTCCCTTGCTCTTTCCACAGAAGTAGCATTAGAGAGAAGCGTGATCGGGAAAACATGGATTCAGTACCTTCAGAGGAAGTTTAGCTGAACCGTCATGAACAGTGCAGCAGTAATTCCTTTAAAGAAAAAAAAATTCTCTTATAGGAAGTCAAATTATTAGAGAAAATAATCCTAAAATTCATTTGGAACCAGATGATACCTAGAATGGTAAAAGCAATCTTGGGCAACAAAGGCAAGGCAGCAGTGAGCATCATAACACCTGACTTGAAATTATACTATAAACTTACTCCATGATAAAAACATCAGGGTACCGAACCAAAATAAAACAAAACAACAACAACAAAAAAACCCCAAATAAACGAACAAAAAAACAGACCTGTGGTTCAATTATACAAACTAGAAGATGAAGAAACAACTCCAACTCCAAAAACATTTTTCCACCTTATCTTTGACAAAGGGGCCAAACATGTTCACTGGAAGAAAGATAGCTTCTTCAATAAATGGTACTGGAAAAACTGGCTTTCCTTATGCCAAATACTAAAACTAGACTCATGCCAATCACCATGCACTAAACTAAAAGCAAAAGAAATCAAAGACCTAAGTATTAAAATAGAAATACTAAATTTTCTGGAAGAGAATAAAGGTAGAACACTTGAAGACATAGTTGTAGACACAGAACTGGGATTTATGAACAAAATCCCAGTCACACACGGAATATCACGAAGGCTCAACAGCTGGAATCTCATCCTACTACAAAGCTTTTAAACAGCAAAAGAAACCACCAGAGTGAGAAGACAACCTATGGAGTGGGAATTTTTTTTTTTTGCCAGTTTCTAAAACAAAGGACTAATATCCAGAATATAGAAGAACTCAAATTCTCATCCTCAAATGTAAAGACCCAAGCCAAAAATGGATACATACTTCTAAGATGAAGAAATACAGATGGCAAGTAAATACATGAAAATTTTTTTTCAACATCACAGTTCAGTCGAGAGATCAAACTCAAACAATATTGAGATTCCATCTCTCTCTAGAAACAATGGCTACTAACAATAAATCAACAAATAATAAATGCTAGAGGGGCTGTGGCTAACAAAGGGACCCTTCTCTACTAGGAGTGGGGGTGTAGAGTGGTACAACCACAGATAGGAATCAGTGTGTGGATTCCTCAAGAAAACTAAAACTAGAGGTTCCATTCAACCCAGTTATTCCCTTCTTGGGATCTCCCCAAAAGAATTAAAAGCATCGTACCGCAGTGATTTTGCACACCCATCCTTATATCCCTAGAGTTTGTAATAGATAAACCATGGAAATAGTCCAAATGCCCATGAATTGATGAATGAATAAAGAAGACTTTTTTAATACAATGTAATACTAGTGTACTATATGGAAGGATAAATCTGAGGCATTTCAAGATAAATGGATGCACCTTGGGACCATACTCCTAAGTGAAATAAATCAGACCCACATATTCAAAAATTATTTAGTTCCTCTGGTATAAGAAACCAAAAGTGTAAATAAGAACCACAGTGTATGTTTTTATTTTCCCTTTCCCTTCCTTTCCTCCTTCCCCAACACTAGCTTTGTTTTTACTTTTGAACAATTTATTCTCATTTCCAGATATCTATTGTATATTTTGGTACTTGTTTACTCTTTCAGTTTCCAACACCATGGAGACAATGCCATATTTACTCATGTGAGTCCAAATTTATTTCACTTAAGATTATGGTGCCAAGTTGCACTCACTTACCTACAAATTCCTCACATTTATCCTTTTTATGACCAAGCAGTACTCCATTATATACATAAAAAACAATGATAGCTTCTTTATCTATTCTTTGGCTGATGAGTATTTGGGTTATTTCCATGGTTTAGCTATTACAAAATCAGCTGTAATATTGCAGGTGTGCATATATTGCTCTGGTATATAAAAAAAAAGATAAAATGGGAACAACTTTGTAAATATGGAAGAAAAAAATTGATTGGATGGAGGAGAGGGAATTCAGGAAAATAGAGAAATCAAAATATGTCACATACAGTTACAAATTCCATGTGATGAATGTTACCACTCTGCATACCTAAAATGTAACAATACACTTAATTATTAAAAAACCAAGTGTATAATAGATATTGAGAAATGGGAAGACAATATTGAAATGGAGTGGGAAATCAGGGAGGGGGAAGGAGGAAACAAAGGAGGGGGAAAGAAAAAAATGGAATAGAAGGAAAAAATAGAAACAAGACTTTTGTAAATAAGGAGAGGAGATGGGTTTGAAGGGAGGGGAGGGGAACATGAGAAAAAAAGAAGCAAGACATGTCAGGCTGATGTACAAATTCAGTGTAATGAGCACTGTCATTATGCACATCTAAAGAGTATCAGTAAAATTAACTACTTAAAAAAGTCATATAGTCCCTACATAACAGGATGATTCTAGTTGTGTAAATTAATATGACCAATAGGAAATCTAGTTGTGTAGATTAATATGACCCATAAGAGATCCACTGCCTAAAAGTATTTAGGTGGTTTATTACACACAGGAGAGAAGGAATCAGAAATGTTTTCATTGGTTCCTTGCTTCTCCTAAGTTCCCTGAGTCTGAGCCACCCTGATTGTTCACAAAGTTAAAGCTGGGAGATTCTGAGCATGGTCAACCTCTAATCTGCTAAGGAGAATGACATCAAAACAGCCCTTTCTTTAAACTTGGTGGATGACTGTATCTTTTTTTCATAATGGTTAAGAAGCAAATATGTTCTTGAACAAAGAGAAGATGCTGTTTAATTCTCAATGCAGTTTGCTACTGAGCAAAAGTAGTAACAAGACTTCAAACACCACAAAACTTGTCTTTCGGTAACTTCCAAGATAACAGGTCTAATGCAATCAGCCTATTGCTAAGAACTAATACATTGTGTTATTAAGAAAATTAGTTTTGGACTCTTTTCAAAAGTTGAGCACTACCAGTGATATTACTAGATAAATAATGATGTAGAGAAGTTCATAATATTAGCTAAAGCATTATTTCAATTACAGTTGTTGCTATTACCACTTTGCTTATTATACTACTAATTAATACTAGGGAGTCTAGAGAGCAGTCAAAAAATGACTCCAGAAGTTGGGTTTCTTTTACCACCAGATTTAGAGCTTCCTGTTCAGTGCATATGCTTTTGTGGACATCTTTACCTCTTACTTCCATCATTAAAGGATATATCTTTCTATCTGTTTGCTAGTCCTTTATCTCAATCCTTAAGTCTTGGTCTCTAGAGCAGTAGACAATCTAGGCTAACCTTTAGCGACTGCCTTCAGATTTATGTGTATTCATGTCTCTAGTCACCTTTTAATTATGAACAGGCACTCTGTTTTGTCTGTTTAATTTCAGGTTCATCAAAGAATTTCTCGTTTCTATTTAAGGTTCCTCCCTGAATAGGGGGAGGGACATTATCTCTAAAGTTCTCATTTAAGAGTCTCTGCCTTTCTTTCTTTCTTTCTTTCTTTCTTTCTTTCTTTCTTTCTTTCTTTCTTTCTTTCTTTCTTTCTCTTTTTTTTTTTGTACTGGGGATCCAACTCCCAACCTTGCGCTTACCAGGCAAGCACGTAAGCCACTGAGCTAAATCCCCAGCCCCAGAGTCTCTGCATTTCTTAAACACCACTGCTGAAAGGAAACCACACAAAACCCACAGAATACTAATGCAGAGCAACTTAATGATGCTTAATGTTTCCAGCATGAAATCCTACATATTACTTCCTATATTTAACTTGCATGGAATTTTGGAGTGGACTGAACATATGACACTTTTTGTTTGATTGTTGGCTTAATGAGAACAAGTTCCAATTTTATAGTCTCTTGATCACACATGTTTAGAATTCAGTTTTACCAGGGCTCAATAATAAGTTTAGTGTTGCGTTTCAAGAGGAGCCTAATTAACTAGAGAAAAAAAAAACAATCTTTGTGTCATAATCTAAGAAACACTCTGTTAATCTTTTAGAGTAGCCGTTGGATATTCCATACAGAATATTGTAAGCTCTAAAAAATGTAGGTAATACTGGCCTGCTGAACTTTTATGCAAAAGTGACAATTCTCACATGACTATGTGTCACTGATAAAGAATCCCCACCACACAAACCGTGGGTCCCTATAAAAGCATCTTCTTCTAGGTTCTTCAAGAGATTGCCACAAGAAACCCAGACTACCTAAGTCCATCAACCTAAAGGACTCCATCAATGTCTCTCTTAGCCATTTAAATTGAATAGAAGAGAATATTTTTGGAAGAGTTCAACTGACAACAAACAGAAAAATAAGTGAACCATTTTGAGATTTAATCCAACAAGAGTACACTTTAACTGTATGGAAAGTAAGACATGGTAATTAAATTATAGAATAGTTAAAAAAACTGTCTGCTATGAAAAGGTAAGAAGGAAAACATTTAAAACTGTCTGCTGTGGACATGGCATCTTGTATATTTTAAAAATGAAAACAGTAACTAGATGACTCCAATGAACAATGCAGCTCATAGTTTTAGTCCATGACTTTAAACAATAGTAATGCTAAGATGTTTTATAAATGAGAAGGTAAAATGAACCTATTTTGATTCATCAAAATATTATTACAGCTAAAACAGTTTTCCTGAAGCATATCTAATTTAGGAAAATCAAAGTATTCATTACACATAAACATGCATTTGTTGTGAACAAGTTTTTAATACAAATTAGGGAATCTCTGTCTAGAAAATGTCTCAATAAAATTGCTAAGGAGACTACTTACCCTTCTTAATTCCTAACCTGGAAAATTTATGAAGATGTAGAAATCTTCACCACTGTATTTATCATTAATGTATAACTACTATAGACTCGGGGACCTGAGAAATATCGAACTCAAAATATCAACTTTTTGTCACTATATAGAATTACTAGATGATGATTGATCCATAAATAACTAACCATTTAGGTATTTGATACCAGTAGATATCAACTCAGTAGTTTATTAGGAAAAATGTGGAGTTTTAAAAAGTTTCCTTTTGCTTTTTACTTTTTTTTTTTTTGTGGTACTGGGGATCAAACTCAGGACCTCACACTTGCCAGGCAGGTGCTTATGCCACTGAGCTAAATCCCTGGTCCCTAGCTTAAAGTGTTTTTGACTTTTTTTTCTGATAAGTTGCCTTTTGCTATGCCCCAGTCCAGGTGTATAGTATATAATTACATAAAAATAAAATCTATGTTAAGAAAAATATCATGCATGCATTTAATATCTCTTTGCTAAATTAACATTGATTCAAGTACATGAGATTCTCACACATAGTATGAGAATTTCTAATCTTTAGCTGAGATTTTTTGCACATACTAAATGTTCTAATTTTTAAATGGAAGTGAATGATCTAATGCAAATATACAGTGATTCATTTCCATGGTGCAAAGAAAAAAAAACAGCTATTCATAATATTCAAAGCAATTGCTAAGTCTTTATTTATAGTCCTTTTTACAGTTTGTGGATCACTGGAACACAGCCTTCAGAGGACTGTGAAAACATCTTAATGATAACAACTCCTGCTCTTAGTGTCTCAGAATCCCCATGAATACAGAAATCAATTACAGGAACAGGTGCACTGGAGTAACTGGGTTTTATGCTCAATGAGACATCACAATATTTAAATTTGATAAATTTAATCCCTAAAAGTGCACTTTCATATACAACAATAAGTTAATATGGATTTATGAAAATGCAAATATAAGAATTGAAGCCTTGAATGTGATTAAGATTGCTTTTTAGCAAATTTATGAAATGATTTCAGGTCCACATAAGGTTCTTCCTACAGAGGGAATGAACACAGAAACAAAAAAAAAATCAGAGGAAATATTTTCATCAGATATACAGCATTTGTTGAAATGAAACTTTTTTTTCTGTTGAAGTGAAACCAAGAAGTAAAGGATTTGCTTGATAGAGTTAAGCCTTTTAAAAATATGTCAGTAATATAACAAAATCCACATCTTTACCAAAATAGTCAATGAAATAAAGCCTTGAAAAGTTATCTTGTGAGTATAATGTAAGAGATAATAACACTACTGAATCTTTTCAATGTGCTTCACTAAATTATTTTTAAAAAGCACTGGTAGAAATAAAAATCTAAACCTTATGAGAGCATTATTTTTATAAATTTGAATATTTCTGAAGAACATTTTGGTCTTTCCTTTATCCCAGTAATGCTACTGTATAATTTCATTGAATATAAAAATAATTTTTAAATCATGAGATTATATATGTGACTAGTGTATAAATAATTCAAAAAGTACAGCCTGATTTTAACGAGACAATACAATTAAATACAGAAATTTATATAAACAAAATGACTTTCAGGTAAAGATTTTTTCTGAAAATATTCACAAATTGTTTGTAATTTATCTCCAGCTTTTCACTAATCATATAGACTTGGGAAATAAAAGAGAGGATTCAGTGACACTCCTAATTAAGAAAATACTGGTTTTTGAGCTGGATTTAGTTGTTCAGAAATTTTACTTTGGTTCCACATAAATCATAAGGCTGTTTTCCTTAATTCTGTAAAGAATATCAATATTGAACCTGAATATTTGTGTGAAAGGGAAATTTGAAACATATTGACTTTTCAAACACATTAACAAAGAAGTCTTTCCAATTTGGGGGATGACATCTTCAAATTTTTTCATCAGTTTTTTTTATAATTGTCATTATAAAACTCGTTTACTGTTTCCTCAGTTTATTCATATGTATATGTTATAGGGTAAAAGCAAAAGAATATTGAAATTTTATATATATATATATATATATATATATATATATATATATATAGAGAGAGAGAGAGAGAGAGAGAGAGAGAGAGAGACAGTTTTACATAGATATCCACATATATATATGTATATATATATATGTATATTTATGCACATTTTGAAACTCTAGTTTTTTTCAGTTATATTAGAAGGAGTCAATTAGATCTGTTTCTAAATAGAGAAAGGAATTACTTTTTTAGTACATAAAGTGCATTTAAGAAATTCAAATATGAGGTGTTAAAAAAGTTGATAAGGTAGAAAATAACTAAAAACCCAATTGAAAATCATGAAAACTAGAAAGATAGTTAAGTCAATTTGTTTTACACCAGCATTTATTCCTGCATCTCTTTTTTCCCTAACCTCTGAGTAAATACTACTGCATCCACAATACATTTTATGAATCTGTTCTTATTAGTGGAGAAAGTTCCAAATATAAAAGTGACCCAGTTCCATATTTTGGTAAGTTTTTGTCTATTTGGCACTGTATTTGAGCTGGGTGCAGTGGCCCATGCCTGTAACTCTAGCACTTGGGAGGCTGAGGCAGTAGGATCACCTTGAGTTCGAGGCCAACTTGTGCTGCAAAGTGAATCCAAGTCCAGCCTGAAACATATAGTGAAACTCGGCCTCAAAAGAGCGAGGAAAGAATGAATTTAGAAGGACCTGTTTTCTCTTTTGGATTTTACGTGTGTGTGTGTGTGTGTGTGTGTGTGTGTGTAACAGCAGATGTAGCATTACGTTTTTAGAGGAGGGAGATGAGTCTACAGAGAATGGCTCTGGACAAATGAAAACATTATTAGGGTTTTGATGATTTTTTTGAGACACAGAATTAACCTAAACTTGTTGTACATGCTTGGGGATATTTTATTTGAAATGATCTATCTTACTGCATAGTATTCCTATTACTTCTTATGCAAAAAACACTCACAATTGCATTAAACAGACCTACACTCGTAAAAGTTGGTCATATGCTAGTCATTACAAAAAAAAAAAAGCGACACATGATCTGTACCCATGGTAAGGTCAAGCACAATCTGTAATCTGTAATGTTAAAGTCCCTCCAACATGCTTATTACTTAATTAAATTTATTTTGTTATACTGAATGAATTATATAAAGATTTCAAATTATGCATTTATGATATTGAGAACTGTGGTATCTTAGAACATCACACCTTTAAACATGTCTTTGTTTTAGCACACAGTCTTCCTGTTTTGCTTAAATATTTAAAACAACTTAGGTTACTCTTCACAGCAAAGAATCTATAAGTAGATTTTTTACATATTTACTATAAGCATAAATTATAAGTAGAGCCAATTTCAACATCTCTTAATTCATTCATAGTATATTATCTAGACAATTCCTGAATTGTTTAGTTATTGCATGCATGTTAAATTATTTAAAGTATTTCTACCACTATTCTGATTTGTATACATTTATTTAATATGAAAATTCATTAAAATGTGAGAAACTCATAAAATAATATGAAGACTATTGTCAGTCACAAGTTATTTATATAATTCAACAAAATATGAGACTTTATTATAACTGAAGTTATGTATATTTTTCCAAATCCCACTCAATCTAATACTTTCAATTTGAGGTTTATGACATATTTTACTATATATATATATATATATATATATATATATATATATATACACCCATCTAGCGAAGACAGTTTTCTGGGTGCTGTAAACACTATATAGCAGTTTATAGTCTATAAAAAATTTTTCCTGAAATATTTTAATATTATATTTGAATAACATGACTCACACCATAAATGATAATAATGATATTTTATCTCTGTTATGATTGATAAACTATGTTAACTTGAGAAGTTTAGAAGTTTAACTGAGAGACTCAGCAGGGAGCCAGGATCCTTACTTTGTAAGCATCCTCAGCCTGTGCAAGAAGGCACAGAGATTTTTGTGAGTGCTGCCCCTGCCCTGGGGGAGAGAGGGTGACCTGTGTACAATATAAAGGAGGATAAGAGGCTCGCTCTTCACCCCTCTTTTGCTCGGGCTGCTGCCTTGAAGTTTTGCCTTGGTGCCATGCTAACCCTGACTTTCAGCCAGCTAATTATGTACTGAAACCTCCAGAAAATGTAAGCCGAATAAAATTTTCTTTCCTTCATTTTGTGTGTCAGGTATTTTGCCTTAGCAATGAGAAAAAAGTAGCCAAGGCATAATCCTTTCCATTTTTGATTTAGTTTGTTTCACAGTTTTTTTCTAGTTTTTCTGCTTTTTAAAAAATTTGTGTGTTCTTTCTTTTCTGTTTTACTCAAAACAATGTCAGTATTAATATTATTTTGATAATTATTCTGGGGTATACAAATTAAATAATGATTTTTAACTTAATTTATGAACATTTATGTACAGATTAAATTTCAGCACCTTTTGCTAAATTGTATCTTAACATTAAGTTTTCCTCTTTTTGGAAATTTATTGTCTTGCTTTAGTTTTAATTTTCAATTCAATTTTTATTATGAGACAACATATTCAGGATTATTATCCACCTAAATCTCATGTTGTCATACTTGTGTGTTCATAACTTTAGCCCATTTTTCTTATTCAATTTTAAAGTACACATATGTAGCTTATATTATTTATATTTATCTGTGTATATTTCAATTGTTTCTTTATAAACTTCTCAGGTCTATTGTTCTCATACTTTATCTCTACTTGGTTTTACTAACAATGTAGGATAATTGATTGATATTTCTCTTTATGACTTTTGTTCTTCATCTATTACTGTATATTCATTTAATTGCCTATATTTGCTTCACTGGTATATTTAGAAATTGTGTTATATAATTTTCCATTACAGAACACTTAAATCTGATCCTGGGCTCCATCGCTGCATGAATTCCACAATGAAACTATTAACCAAGCTATATTTTTAAAAATGTGCTGTTCTTTAACAATGTTCTCTTTCTTATGCTTTCCTTAGAAACTATGACCTTGAATTGCCACATCAATTTTATCATTTACTTTTTAAATTACTTACATAATTCTCTAGTTCTTTAATGGATTTGCACTTTAAAATAATCACTGTGTCCTATAAGCTCAGCAAAATTTGTCTTCTTCAAAGTGATGTTTTGGCCATTAAAAATCACCTCTTCTGAATTAAAATATAGAATTTTTGTTTCAGACCTACCTAGGCAGCATGGCTTCCTTTTAACTGTCTCTCATACATGCTGCACCTAGTGCTCTGTGTTAAAATGTTATTATGTCCCCCAAAGCTTCGTGTGTCAATGCTTGGTCACAGCCTGCAGGAATACTGGAAGACCTGAACCTCTGGAAGTGGAATGCATGGAAAGAGCTTGGATGCCTTGAGGAATCCCCTTGAAGGAAATATTGGAGCTCTGAACCTTTGCCCTTGCTCTCTTTGCTTCCTGAACCCCACGTAATAAAACTGTTTCCTCTGCCAGTTATTCCTGCAATAGCAAGAGTGTCAGTGACTATGGTCTGAAACTACGAAACTGTAGAGTAAAATCTTTTTTCCATGGAAGTTAATTTCTGTCAGGTGTATGTCCTAGCCATGGAGAATAGATTATCTTATCTATTCTTCCTACATTTAGAGTATATTTTAGTATTATTTGACTATTCCACATGTGTTTTCAAATTATTTCCAAATTTCTTTTATATTATTAGTTTATTCCACTTAAAGTACTGTTGCTTTTGACATATTTATGGACACTTTCTACCATAATATACCCATTCTATTGATCCACTTTCCTCTTTGTCTTGGTCCAGCTGTCTTTGAGTTTCAATAGGACCTTACTTTGTTGTTCTTTTTATTTCTTTTCTCATCTAAAATGATATTTTTAAAATTTCTCTTGAAAAATGTTACCCTTTATATTTAAATTGAAAAAGAATTAAAGTTAATAAATATTTTAATCACAAATTTTTCCAATATTTTAGAGTAAATTGTGATAACTTCCTATATTTTATATATCATTTTTGTTAGAGCTTGAACCTAAGACAGTACAGATTCAATACAGCAATCATGGCTGAGATCAATTTGTCCATACCAAGAGAATGAGTGCTGAGATACTCTTACTGATGAATGTCCAGGTGGAGAGGCTTTAATAAGGTACTTATGACATTATATCATTTCCCTTGCCTGAGGACATATCTGAATTTTTAACAATCATTTTATTTTATTTTACTTCATTTATGTTGAGCTCATAATAATTTTACATATTTATTGGTAAAATATGCTTTTTTTGATCCATATTCTCAGAGAATGTAGTAGATTAGTGGTATGAAAGATTTGAGAGGGTAGGGGTGAAGGATGAGGGAAAAAATTGGTCAAGAATCATAGCTAACTCTCTCTCTCTCTCTCTCTCTCTCTCTCTCTCTCTCTCTCTCTCTGCCATTCCTTCTATAATGAATACCTTTGTTTCTTCCCCAAGCCAAACTAATGAATACATTGGAAAAGGAGAGGGATTGCTACTTTTTCATTCTCTTAATCTTGTGTGATAATTTAATTTCCCTGATTCCAATTAGGATATAGTACTATGATTTTGTTTTTTCTTGCTTTTTTTTCTGAAGTAAGTGCAGCTTTCTCATGTTGTATTTGCCACAGTAGAACTTTTTAATTCAACCATAAAGAACCAGTGTGGAAGTTTGGTAAACAATTAAGTATTTCTTACCTATCTTTCAAGAAAAGATGAACTTAGGATATATCTGTGGACTCATCTTGTACAGTGAATAATATCCAAGGTTTACATTCCATTTTTATCTACTTTCCACTATAACACTATCTCCGTTATCAGATCAAACTATTTATCCAATAGCCTATGAGAGATCTTACAGTTTGATTCTCTTGAAGTAGAACATTTTTTCTTTAGCAAAGAGCTGTGCAGATGATACACTTGATTTAACATTGTGGATTCCTGCATCAAGGAGCATTTAAATATTTAAGAATTTTTTTCTACTGAGACTGGAGAAGGTTTATAAAGTGGATCAAACTCATCATGACCCTGTAGCACTTGTATTCTGGATCGTTAGAAAACCAGCATCACATGCATGACATGAAAGTCTTTTGCAAGCATGAGCGACACTTCGATTTGTTGAGTCAATTTGTTGAGACCTACAAAGGTCTCAAAACAATTCACCTACTAAATTTGGGGACTAAACTTTGGATCAGTTCTGGACACATAAGACACCCAGTGTTTACAATTAGCCACGAAGGATGGTCTTCATTAGGAGAAACACGGAGATGTCTTGAGAGCAGGAGGTGCTGTGCTCAGTATGTTCGCAGCCAAATGCAGGAATTGAGAGCCAGATGGAGAAGGAGGGCTCAGGGAGCCTGACCTTCCTTCTTCTCTCACCTCACTCTTCTGCATTCTTCTTTCCAGCCATCACAGAATGATAAGCTCCACTCTTTCACACCTTTCCACCATATTTCTGTTTTGGAGCTATTTGACAAAAGACTAAAACTTCTAAAAATAAAGTCAAAATAAACATTTCCATTTTTATATTATGGATGTCAAATATTTTGTCCTTGCATCAAGAAAGATGTTGATAAGTATGGAAGTCTTCTAGGAAAAATAAGAATTGAGTCCATGAATGTCTCCAGAAGAAAACTGCATGTCTACACTTCTGAGCCTCTAATTGTCAGGACACCCTGTCAGATTTCTGAGAGGTCCTCAGATATATTTCATGTCACCCAGTGTAAAGCATTTAGCTTCTTTTTCATTGGATACTATTGATACTATTCTTTGGCCACATCATTAACATGCTGTAGAGATGGATAATCTTTGAGGTTTTCAACTCTCTCTGCTCTACTAACTTTGTGGTTATCATTCTGTGTAAATATGACTAAATACATCATCAATTCTAAATCAGTCCCCCAAAGAATCAGGTCATAGATAAAATCTATTAAAAGCTTTTTAGTATGAGGGAAAAAAAATGGCCTCTATTTCAATATTGTTATTTTCATCTGATGTTGTATAAACATAACATTCACTGTCCACATTTATCTCAGTTCTCTGTGCTTTTGATCCTTTTAGTTTTCACTAAAAGTACTTGCTTTCAAAATACTTCTACAAAACAATTCCAAGTGGCCCTGAATATTTTCAGGGATGGCTATAATCAACAGCATCATTTCTTCTTGCAAATTTTCTGTTAGCAAGCTTTCCATCACTCTAATGAAACATCAGTATACATTAATTTATTAAGAGAAAAAGGTTATTATTTTTATTTATAGCTTTGGAAATTTTATTCTATGAGCATTTAACCTCATTTCTCTGGAGAAGCAGCACATTGTAGTATGGTCACGTGATCGAGAAAAACTACTTACCTTAACATCCAAGAAACAAATAGAAAGGAGAAAGAAACCAGGATTTTATATGCCTTTTCAATGGCATGAACCAAACAACTTAAAAATCTCTCACACTAGGGTCACCTTCTAAAGGGTCTCCTATCTCCTAATACCACCACACAGGGTAGGACATTTTTATCACAGGGACTGTTGGGAAGCATTTATGCAAACACCGTAATGTGTGAACAAATTCAGAAGCTTCCTCACAACAAAAAAGGAAAAATTAATAATGGCAACCTAAGAATGGAAAAAGAATTGTAAATGAAGCATCCAAAATAAGGGATTACTATTCAGAATATATAAGGATCTTAAGCAATTCAATAGCAAGAGAAGTAACTCAATTAAAAATTGAGCAAAAGACCTGAATAGGGACTTAATAAAAGGAGAAACACAGATGGGCTAAAGATCTATAAAAAAAGGTTCATCATCGATTGTGGGAGAAACACAAATTAAATCCTCAGTGAGATATCACTTTGCAACTGTTAGCGTGTTTGTCATCAAAAAGACAAAAATACAAAGCATTGAAAAGCAGAAAAATCTACATTTGGATGTTAAATATCCATCCAAAGCTCTTGTAATTTTAGGGGCTTACTCAGCTTGCAGTGCTCTTCAGTGTTGATGGAAGTTTTAGAAGGTAAGGGTCTTTGTGAGGTCCGTAGGCCACTGGTTAGCTACATTTGGAGTTGACTGCGGTACCTCAGACTCTTCTGAACTCTCTTTCCCTTTCTTGTTGCTACGCTGTGAATAGCAATTTACAACATGATGTACTGTTTCATCAATGGCCACATAAGATTAGGGTCAAATGACAGTGTAATTAAACCTCCAACATTGGGAGTCAAAATTAAACTTTTCTGCCTTGTAAGTTAATTGTCATAAGTGTTTTGTTAAAGTACATTGTACAGGAAATATTTTTGATTTTTAAAATCAATTGATCAGATTTTTAAACAATATTTTTGCTAATTTTATTGATTAAATCATGAGTTTTCCTTATGTCATTTGCTGGAATTATTTATATATTAGAAGGTATGACAATCTTTTTATTAATATTAAAATCATGCTAAAATAATATGAGATGAGCCATTTTTAATATATTTTGATAACTTCTTTTGGTCACTTATTAGAGTGTTAAATTTATTTCTGTTCACTTTTTCAGATAATATCTATTTTCCTCTATTTGCTTCATTGTATTGAACTTTTCAAAATTTAGAATATATTGATACTTTATTTTTAAATATTTCTCATACATCACTACTAACAGTTTATCTATTCTTATGTTCTCATATGTATTTTCTTCAAACTTGTAATATTTTGAAGTTAAAAAAATAGCAACTTGTTTTTGCATCCTCCTCTGCCTGAACACCCACAATGTTTGAACAAAATAGATCCACATTTGGTGTTTGGATTCAAGTTAGTTTTGGATCAAAGTCAAGTTACATTATTTTTTTTCATGTACTTTCCTTTGTATTAAACATATAAAACTAAGCAATTTAAAAAGTTCTTTCATTCATATTACCCCATATGATCGCCAATAGAAAGACTTCCACACCAGTGACCCTGTAGTCCAACTAGGACCAGAATCCTGTGAAACTCTCCCTAGTTATATAGCCCAGAGAAGAAAATATAATTAATGTTAAGTAATGCTACTTAAAGTACAATCATATAGAGATGTATCCTTCCATGAAAATCACATATCTGAAAGTAGTTATCATTTCATGGGTGAGGTAATGTCTCACTGTGTATTTTCTTTGCATTTCCCTAGTACTAGTAATGTTAAACATCTTTGCATAGCCCTATTGGCAATTTTTCTATCTTTGGAAGACACATATTCAGTTCCTTATGCACATTTTTAAAATATATGATTGTTGCTTTTTAATACATGACTTTTTCATAGATGTTTGTTGACTGTTTTCTTTTCTATTGAGATTTAAGTGTTTCTTAGATATTTCTATTTCATTGTACTCCTTTATCAGATGTTTCCAAATACTTTTGTTTTCATTTCATAGATTGCCCTTTGTTTTTTTGAGACAAATATTTTATGCTTGATGTAGTCCCACTAGTCCCATATTTATTTTGCTTTTGATGTTGTATCCAAGAAAACATTGACAGCAACAATAAGATGTTTATCCCTATTTTGTCTAGGAATTTTGTGTTCTAAACTGTTACTTTTAATCTCTTCAAAGTTCACATTTTTATGATAAGTGGCTAACTGCAAAAACTAATATAGATTCCTGAGGGTATGGAGAAAGAAAACACTTATATGGACTTGAAAGATTTTAAATTGATGTAACTATGGAAGACAATATGAAAGTTTCTCAAAAAATTAGAAAGGTAACTATCCTGTTATCTGGCAATCCCACTTCTGGGTGTACACAAAAGAAACTGAAATTAGGACCTCAAAGACATGTCAACTTACAGTTATCACTGCAACATTTTTCACAATTGCAAAGACATCGACTCAGCATATATGTTTATAGAGGGCTAAATGCATAAGACGATGGAAGCACATAGAAATAGTAGAACTCTACTCAGCCATCCATACTTATTCCTAGCAACTAGCATTACCTTGATTCCCAAACCTAACCAAGACTTGGCTAAAAAAGGAAACTCTCAACCAATATCTTTATGATAAAGATTCTCTAAAAAATAAAGTCTAAGTGAATGTGACACATCATTAAAAAGATAATACATTACGACCAAGTAGGCTTCTTACCAGGGATGCAAGGAAAATACAACATACACAAATCAATCAATGTGATAGAGAACATAAACAGAAGCAGAGACAAAGCCACATGATCATCTCAAGAAATGAAGAAAAAGCCTTTGATAAGAAGATCTGATCTTTTGTATAATAGGTCCAAAGAATTCAAGCAAAGGATTGCTAGAAATATCACTTCTTAGCCTTTTGGCTAAAACCAAGTGAAGATTGCTAGGAATAATAAACAATTCATCAAGATGGCAGGATACCAAATGAACACATACTATGTATGTACGTGTAGGTATACAAGATCACTAGCTCCACTACTCACCTCTCTAAGTTCATGCAAAAGAACAGTTTGTACTTTTATTGTTTGATTGTTTGATCATCTTTATTTTCACTCCTAAATCTTATAACATGAACAATTACTTCTAAGACAACAATATGCAATATATTAATTAGTGTTAATTTCCTACTATCTTTTTGAAATTTTCTCATTTCTATCCTTTTTTGTTTTTTTTAAAACAACAAAAAAAAGAAAAAGGGCCTTGTATTGTATAATGAACTCACTAAGGAAAAATAAAGCAATACATTTACAACAGCATCAAAAAAACTAAATCTTTAAGGTTTAACATAGGAAAGAAAGTGAAAGACCCCTGCAAAAGAAACAACTGTGCTATGCAAAAGGAGGCTGAAGAAAGTATTTCTGGATACATGGAACCAATATTGTCAAAATGGCCACAGTACAAAAATTATATGGAGACTTATGCAATCCCAATCAAAGTACCAACGAAATTCCACAGGAAATGAGAAAATGTAACCCAATAATACGTATGGAACCAGAAGAGATCCATAATAGCAAAAGCAACAGAAGGAGATCAGGATTCAAGATTTTAAATTGTATGACAAAGCTGCAGTCATAGTCACAGCATCGTACTGGCACCGTAATAGACGTGAGGGTGAGTGGAACAGAATAGCGGCTTCAGACAGCTCCAGGCACGCTCAGCTGTTTGATCTTTTACAAAGGGTCAAGCAAAGCAAAACAAGCACTGAAGGAAATATAGTTTCTTTGATAAATGGTGCTGGTAAAACTGGCTGTCCACATGCAAAACATTGAATCTAGACTCCTATCTCTTGCCATGCACAGAACTAGAAGTTGAATATTAAAACAAAACTTTCCCTGAAATATAAAAGAGGTAAAACACTTGAAATTAGAGGCATAGGTAAAGTCCTTCTGAACAGAATCCCAATTGCACAAGAAATAACATGAAAAATCAGTAGAGGGATTCAATAAAATTAAAAATCTTCTACAAAGCAAAAGAATAAAGCCAACAGAATGAAGAATTAGCCTACAGATGAAGGAAAAACAAAACTTTGCCAGATGTTCATTGTACAGAGGACTCATATGGTGAATTAAAGAATTTTAAAAAGCTAGAGTCCCAAAATAGAAGACCTCCCAAAAATAGGCAACTGCAAAAACAGACATTTCTCAGAGGACTACAAATCTCAAAAGAATATAGCAATAATAGTTCTCCATATCTATTAGAAAAGCTCAAAACAACCCTGACATTCCATCGGACTCCAGAATGAAAGGCTATCACGAAGAAATCAAACAATGCTAAATGCTGAAGAGACTGCAGGGAAAAAGGGTTCATTTTATATCATTGGTAAGAATGTTAACTAGTACGACCATTGTGAAAATCAGTATGGAGACTCATCAAAAACTAAAAATAGAACTTCGATTTTACTAAACTCCTCTTAGGTACCTTCCTAAAAGAAGTAAAGGCATCATTGTATGGTGGTGCATGTATACACATGTTTTTAGTAGCTGCATCTTGGAAGCAGCCTATATGTCCACCAGCAGATGCTTGGGTAAAGAAAATGTGGCATTTATACATAGCGATGTGTGCATGAATAAAGGTGTATTGCCATCATAATGTTATGTGAAATAAATTTAATTATCACCTAAAGTCTCCTATATGAGAAATCCATGGAATAAAGTAAGAAAGAAAAAATAAAAAGTAGATAATAGAAAAGTAGGTGATAGATATTATGCAAATGTGAAGGGGACCAAGAGATTGAGTTGGTGAACAAAAGGAGGGGGAAAGGTATGCAAAAAGAATTAAAGCATTTTATATACATATACCAACTCCCCATAATAAATATAATCCTTTCATTCTACCAATGTAAAGTTTAACATTTATAAAATGTTCAATCATAAAAAGAAAATTCTGCTGTTTGCTACAACATGAATTAATCTGGAGGAACCTATACTAAGTGATCAGTAAGTCAGGCACAGAAATACAAACACCATGTGACACTGTGTGGGAAGAAGTAAAGTAGTCAAATTTGTAGGCACTTAGTAGAGTGTAGAGTGCAATGGTAGATTACTGGGGCTGAGAGGAGGGGAAAATGGATTTAATAATCAAAGAACTTCTAGTTACACAGATACAGTGCTCTTCAGCGTAATACCTATGGTTAATAACATTATATCAAATTTTGATTAGGGAGTAGATTTATGTTGTGCTCATATCATGATATGATAGTACTAAGTAAATAATATAGGAGGAAACTTTTAGCCATGAAGAATATATAGGCTTATCACATAGACTCTGGTTTCACAAGTGATTACTTATTTCCAAAGTCAAGTTGTACATATTAAATATGCACAGAAATGTTCGTGTCAACATAGCTCAGTAGATGGTTTAAAATTAAAATAAAATGTAAATTCACATATTTGTTTTCCTAAATATAAAAATGATAATTTTATTTCTATATCTTTTAAATTCACTCTTTGCCAGATTAAAGACAATGGAAAACTATGGAGTTCCTCAGATGTAAAACTACTCATGGCTTTTGCCTGAAAAATCCCAGCTGCTCCAATAAAAATGAAGCCCTTGCCCTGAATCATCAAGGTACTTAGAGCTGTGTGAGCTGGACCATAAAATCAATTAACAGATGTTTTTCCTCAGCTCGATAGTTCTTTCTTATTTGCATTCAAACTATTACACATCCTGTTATATACATGAGTTTTTCTGTTTTTCAATGATAGGACAAATTGCGAATGCAAAAATTAATTTGGCTTTAGGCCCTTAGTCTTTTACTATAAATTATTTGTTTTTCCATTAACATTGCCATTTAATGACTTCTCACTTATTCTATGATTATAATCATCTGTGTAAAAATATAAGATGATTGGTAAACATTATACAGAGAATTCTAGGTTTTGACTTAGTAAGTGTACATTTTCCTGCAGCAAAAATGAATGTAAATTTTACCAGAAATGTATTGGAAATACTCTTCAGTAAAGAGCAGATACAGTCAGAAAAAAATAAAACTAATTTATTATTTTATTATTAAAATATTATTTACATATTATTCCATGTTTACATTAAAGATAATGATATTTTATAGAGTAAATTTAGTCTTTTCAGATAATTCATATATAACATGTAACAAATCACTTTCCTTTGTATCAAAAACTTATCAAGCATTAAAATAAATATACTAATTGTGGCAATTTATAAAAAATCCTGAATGAAATGAAATGCAAAAGTATAAAAATCAATGACTATGTCATATCTATTATAATTAACTCTTTATTTAAAATTTAAATGATTACATAGCAGAAATGAATTTTTATACTCATTCTTAGCCTATGTTTATGTATTTGGACAAGTTAGCCATCCATTACATTGAGTTTAAAATAATGTTATATATGCATGCAAATGTTATACATAAATTTATAACCTTTGTAACTATACAAATTAACATTACAAAGTATAGCCCTCTATGCACTGAGGTCAAGATATATTGTTCAGTTCATAATTAGAGTTTCATAAAATATGTCATAAGAGCTTTTGAGGTGCAATTATGTTTCATGTTGAAAACCTGAAGAAGTGATTCATGTGTTTAATATGGAACCCCGGGGAAGACTGAAAATAATCAGAGCCATCTGGCAAACATTGAAATAAGTAAAGAAAATATAGGCTTGAGAAAATTGCAATCTCAGTTTGTTTATCAGTGTACAAGGGAAGTGAAAACCAAAGTTTCTTCATCACAAAGGCAATGTACCTACCATAGGGGAAAATGGGGTGCAAACTGCATATATGGGGATTATTTTTAAAATTTTTAAAAATCATGTTAATAAACTGATCACTTTTCAAACAGAAAATAATATCATTGAAACTACTAGTACTCGAATTTGAAATGAATCTGCAAATTATTTTCCTACATATTCTTCAAATATGTTTAAAATGAAATAAATTTGTAGCTGTATAAATTCTGAAAGAAACTAGGACAGCAGCAGTTGTAGGCCCTGCTTATTGTCAGTTACCCCTAATAATAACTTTGGTAATGTTTAGTGGCATATTTTTCAGATTTGATGCTCATAGGATTTTCTTTTTCAAATTTTGATTAGAAAATGTTTGCAACGCATACAAAAGCATTCATTCAGCATGGGGATGCATATTCATACCACACTTTAAATCTTAATGGAACCCACTTGTTTTAAAACTTAACATCTGAAAGGTAGAAAACATGGGCATTTAAATATGAAAACAAAACACTTTGGACCACAAGATGTCACTCTAGTGCAAGCCAGCCATGGTTTTCTATGAAATTACAAAGAAGTCTACATTAGGTTTAATTTATATGGTTTTATTTGGTTTTGATAATATATCAGATAGTCTTATATTGAAGAACAAAATTAACTTAGAACAAACAATGATTTGTAAATAGAGAAATTTCTTTTGATTTCACAGCACTTACATGATAAGTGAGAAAATAAAATTCAATTCTTTATTATTTATGCAAAAGAGAATTATAAAGAGCAATTACCACAACAATACACCTCTTGGCAATTTTTAATCTTAACTTGAATTTGTCTAGGATAGGATGATTCAAGAAATAAGATAAAGATTTAGACTACAGTGGATCATAACTTTATGTCTTCCTAAATGGATCTCAGACTAAACTATCATTACATTGTAAAATGAGAATAAATAATGACAATTATTCACAAGGCTACCACAGGTAAAAAAAGTCTATGTCTAGAAATTAACATACAATTAATTTTGGGAATATGCTATCGACTCTCAGAGAAATATTCAAATCTATGTGTTCTAATAGTACAATTTCATCACCGTTTTTAATGCTGCAACATATATTGCCTTTGATACTCAGATATATAAATTTTACTCACGCATTGCTCAAATTAAACTTACTGTGCTTAAGTATATGGTAAGGATCAAAGGTTTGCTCACTTAGTTCATGTGTTTTTCAAAGAATTTTTCTTACTTAAACTATCAAAAAGTATAGTTATATATGACAATGTTAACAGACTGTATCAGTTTAAAGAAAAACATGGTTAAACCTTTTAAAGGTTAACTAAAATATTTGGTAGCATATACTTATCACTAAAATGTATATAATATTTTATAGTACATATCCAAAATTTTGTCAAAATAATGCTAAATTTTAATTTTACAGACTGAAACATGTTTTTCTCATTTATTTACTTGCTAAACTAGTGGTAATCACTCAAATAAAATAACTTACTAAATGAAGCAGAATTAATTAAAATAGTGAACAGGAATTCATGATGTTATAATAATGAACATTTTAGCACTGTATTGTATTTATACTTCTAGATACAATTGGGTTTCTACAGATCCAAATCTCAGACACAATCAACAATAAATTGAATTTATTACAGAAGGTATAAATTTTGTTTCTTCTGAACCTGTACAGATATTTTTTCTCATCATTCTCTAAATAATACAGCATAGCAGCAATTTATATACAATTTATATCTCATTACGTATTGAGCAATCTAGAAGATTTCAGAATATATGTAAAGGAGTATATGAATTATATGCAAATATTAGGAAACTTTCATAAAGAAAATTGAGCACCCCTGCATCCAGAGAGAGCTATATAATAGGCAAGATGGCTATGTGTAGTCTAATTTGAACCCAAACATGAGTCCGGCTAATTATACAAAACATTCATCTTTGTTGAAATAATAAAAATACTGATGTTTAAAATAGTGATAGGTAACAGATTAGGAAAATATACTAGAAAAATATAATTTATAGTATAGAAAATATAATAATATAGAAAACAACTAAAATATATAGAATACATAGTAAAGTCCATGATAAGAATACACAGTGAGGAAAAACAGTTTTAAAGGCTTTCATAATATTACTGAGACTCCAAATATAGTGCTGGAAGCATAGAAAAGATCAGCGACTGAATACTCAGGGCTACGGTGCACTTAACTGCTTTCAGAACTTGATTGTTATACTTCATGTAGAAAATGTGAATATGTTTATTGAAAATGTTTCAAAAATATATGTTTGAAATAAGAAGATTCATCATGAAAGATAATATTCTTATTCCTGAAATGATTTAAAATTTTAAATTGTTGGAAAAATAGGAAACTGATTTAAATTTAAGACACACATTTAAAATATCCTACTACTTCAAACTGAGAAATAGTTTAACCTTTTATTTCAATTAATATAATTCTAAGTAAATAAACTGGAAGTGACAATGTGAGGGGAAAAGAAAATCTGATAAAATTTTGGACAGATGTGTTCCTGGCTTTGATGCCAAGATCCCTGTACTTCACCAGCAATTAAGGTCCTGGCAGATGGTAGAGAATCAGGAAAATCTATGGGAGAAAAACAAAATGTTAAAAACAGGGCAGAACTGAAATCTAATTTCAGAATTTCAATTTTTCTCTAAAATTGAATGAATTTTTAAGTCAGTGGTGTGTATCTCTTCATAGCTGAGTATTCACTCAAGGACTTAAAAATAATAGCAAAAATAAACCCAAAGTCATAGGATTTTAGAGACCCTTATTTTTTTCAAGTCATCTGGTAGCCTGATGAGTGACAGTGCCCTATAAAGCAGATCTAATTGTATATATTTTCTAAATCTTTCCAAGAGACAGGACTTTTTTATTTTGATAATTTTAAAAGTCTGACAATGCCAACACGTTTCAATATTAAGGATACGTTTATGTTGGATTTGATGCTCTATTATATAAGTAAACTTTCATTGTTTAAGGCATGCATTGAATCACGTTAAACAAAACATGAGAAAGCATGCTTACCAAAAAACATATAGGCCTGGCTGCATAATATTAACTGGAAAACTTCAGTTTTATGCAAGTAGAATTTAATTTCTTATGTATAAAATTTTAACCTCACATTTTTTATGTCAAAGATTCTTTATACTAGTAGAATGATCAGTGTTAAGTCACAGAATACGATTTGGTAAATTAACTTTAATATGTAGCAAATCAAGACAATAAGCCCAATGATAAGAAGACAATGTAATGAAATACAATTGATTCAGAACTAACACAAATGATAATTAGCTTCTAGGAAAGTTAAAGTGCAGTAAATCAGGGCCCAGAAGCAAGGTCATGGTGTACACATTTGAGATTTCTTCCTTCTTCATTGCTCAAAATTAATTCTTTGGCATGTTTCTGGGCTCTAGGAGAGGTGGAACAACTAACTGATTTGTACAACTTCAGTTGATTACTTGACAGGTTTTGCACTGAGAAAGAGGAGACCCACTAACTAAAGGGCACAGTGCATGGGAGCAGAAACATGATTTAAACAGTATATTGTGGATCATGCAGAAACAAATCTGTTAGTAAACAAGTTACAAAAATAAGTTGCCTTTGCCACTATACTACCTAGCAAAGTGAAACCAACATGTGTTCACCTGATACCCTCTGCTCTCAGGTTCAGTAGCCTATAAATCAGGTCTTGCCAGTGAATGATCAATTTAATGACATTTTGTGAGTATGGCAAAGTTGACTCACTTTAGTTTCCCTATGGGATGTCCCTATAAACCTGTGTTGTGTGTCTTGGGGCAGTTTTTGAGCAGTACCCAATTGTTACTTTAATGGACAAGACTATGGTAACATAAGGATTCTAATACCTATGCTTAATGGTGATTAGTGTGATTGCAGCGACTATTTTGATTAGACTGCCAAAAGAATGGTGATTAAAAGACTGTAGGCGGAAAAAAATAAGAATACTACATATGAGTGAATATACTAAAAGCAACTCATGCATTTCAATATATGAGTATGTATAAGAGAAAAATCATCTTGGTATGCACTAAAATATATTAACCTGAATGTCATTGTTAATAGTTGTTTTAATTAAATTATAAATTGAAGGAAAACTCCTTGGCCTACTTATGGAACCATCTAATTTTGAAACACTTTTTAAGAAGCACTCTGTTTCATCATGAAATATTAATATTTTCTTTTGAAATCAGAATATATGACAAGAACAAGGAATATTGTACTCATGCTTATATTAGAGATCCTAACCAGAGCATTAAGATAGTTAAAGAAGCAAGTATCATGCAAATCTGAAAGAATAAATCAGCTTTTTTCATCATTGAAGAAAGGCATGAAAAGCACATAGAAATATAAATGAAATACCAGTTATTTAAGATTACTATGAATACTAAATGAAACGAGGGCTAAATGAAAGAAAACTAACAGAAAGTATTTATGTTTCTACATGGTAGCAAAAGTAGCTATGAAAATTTAGGTGATATGATTGAATATCTAAATATATTAAAAAACATTAAAACAAATCTGAATAGAAATGTGCAAGGCAGACATTGCAAAAATATAAACATTCCTCCACTTACAAGGGGTTATATCTACAGTCATAACACACATCACAAATTGAAAATTTCATAAGTTTAAAATGTAATTAATACATTTAACCCATTAAATGTCCTGTCTGGATATACCAGTACACTATAGCATATCAGTTGTTTACCTTTGTGATCTCCATGCTGACTGGGAGCTGTGGGCACTGATAGAGCCATGGGAGCCTATATTACTCTGTGCTACTGTAGAAAAAGACAGAAATTCAGAATTCCAATTATGATTTCTACTGAATAGATATTGATTTACAACTATTATAAAGTCAAAAAATCACATATGTAATGACGAAATTACATGCCCTATATGTGTGTGTATAGGCCATGCAGTGTGATATGGATATATATGGATAATATTTATGAAACTTGAATATCTTTGTGATAATTAGTTGTAGAATTTTAGAATAAACATATATATATATACATGTGTATGTATTTACATGTGTATATATAAATGTATATGCAATATATTTATATATATGCTATATATATATGTACATGTGTGCATGTATTTACATATATATATGTACATGTGTATAAGTATTTACATGTGTATATATAAATATATATGCAATATATTTATATATGCAATATATTTATATATATGCTATATATATATTTTTTTCTTACTTTTCTTCTATCAGTGATTTAAGGTCTTGGAATCTATTATGAATTTTATTCACCAACTGGCAAGTTTTTCTTGTTTGGGCTCTAAAATTTTTAAGTATTTTGGCCTCAAAATCATAAGCATACTGGTTTCATTAAACAGTATGAAGTTTTCCTCTTTTGCTTTTCTTCTGGAAGTTTCTTTAAAAAACAATGATTCCATGTATATCACTTTAAAAATTGATGGTAATGGAGATGTCCATTACATATGCATTAAGAAAAATTTTAAAATATTCATAATTTCTTATTTTCTAAAGAAATTAATTGGCACATGTCTTGGTTACATTTTTGTTGCTGGAGATAAAAAAGAAAGGGATGTTTTGGCTTAGTTCATATAGGCTTCAGTCTATAGTCAGCTGGCTCCAAGGTAGAGCGAAATGGCAGAGAGGCATCACAGGAGAGAAACAGTTCATGACAGAGCAGACAAGGGGCAGTGACAACAAAGCAACAAGAACAACACTCCTTCCCTCTTTATCCCATCCAAGTTACCAAGTGCTGCAAGGTGCCATTCATACCAGGATGTGGCTTCCCATTACCCACATTCAGACCTATGATAAACCAATTAGTGGACAAATCCACTATCACTGACCTTTAACTCCAATATTACACTCTTTAATTCACATTTGCACACCATAGATCTAGCCACCTCTGAAAAGCCTCACCAATAGAATGTGTGATGCTTTGGAATGGGGCACCTAGATACAAGCTATGACAGTACATGATAAAGGTAGAAATTTATGCAAGAAAATGATGCCTCCATATATTTATAATTGTAATATTCAAATCAGGATCATTTAAATTGCATAAACTCACAATTTTTCAATCTAAGTAGATGCCACATTTCCATGATGGATATTTCAATTTCCATTTTTTTCTTCCTTCTTTTCTCTAGGTTTCTTATTCTTTCTTTCTAAAGTATTACTTCATCATTATCTGAATTGTTTTTACACTGTTTGAGAATCTTCAAAAATATAAGCATGACTAAATATGTAAAAAGGAAATAATAAACTTCAATATATGACTGAATGGATGAGAACAGTCTTCATGTGCACTAAAGTATACTTTAGTATTGTATTGAAGTTTAATAAACTTCAATAATTTTTTGATAATTTTGGTTGTAGAAGTTTAGAATGGAATTTATTGTGGCTATTTCCCCAGGCAGGTGGTACCAGTGAGAGGAGTATAAATTTGCACTCCTCTCTTCATTGTTCCCTGGACTACAGTACCTACAAGAGGAGTCTGAATCTGCAATCCTCACTACCTCCATTGCCACAGGATGGCATGAGCAGTCTGAGAACCACACTGACTCCCTCCACTGATGAGGGGCTGGAGACACAGAAGAATGCCAGTGATACAGTAGGACATAAGCTAAGGTACAGATGATGGACAGACAGAACTAGAGGCCTGGAAATATCCCATGCAACATTAGCAGTAGGAGTCAACTGGTGATCCCTAATCTTTCTTTTTGTTTTATTCTATTCATCCTCTTCTACACTTTTTGTGAATGATCTCACTTGACTGTGTGATAATTTCATGTGGGTAAACATTGTCTCTACTCTTTCTGGTTCACTTCAAATCTCCTAGGCCTTCTTGTTTAATCCTTTCCTCCTGTGTCCTACAATACCCAAAACCTTGATGATTAACCTGTTCTCTCCAACCTTGCTCCCACCACATTTTACTTTATTTATCTCACCATCCTGCCCCCATCCTCCTGAAACTTCCACCTCTATAACAGCATAAAATAACTATACTAAGCATAAAAATCATTGCATACAAGTTTGTATAAGTGAGATTATATTATGTTTTGTAGCCCCCCTCCTACAGTTATAGATATTAGGCTAATAGTTATCACAGTTTGTCAGTAACTAGGTTGTGCTTGAGTCTATTGTTAGTACCAACTAAACTACTTTAACCAGGATGTCATATGTGCTATAACCAGTTTATTCTCCTATAACATAACACTGTGCTTGTAACATTGTCATAACCATCATCATAATACAGTAATGAAGGAATGAGACCAATGTCAAATAGATAAAATCTCCTCTGTCTTAATGCATTGGGAAGGTAGGTTCTTGGGATAGATAAAAAGACCAAAACCACATACGTTTAGAAGACATCCAGAGGATCAGACACATCCTCGGAAAGTCTCTACATCAGTGAGTCTATCTCACATAAGTATATGCAAGCATCAACACAGCAATAAATAAATAAATAAACAAAATAAAATAGAAAATAACAAAATGAAGAAGCAAAAATAATCTCAAATGCCCAGCCCTCCTAGGAGTCCAGAGCACAAAGAGGAAATTGAAGGCTGACAAATGGAAATCTTTTAAATGATAGTAGCAGTAGTAAAAAAAAAAAAGAAGAAGAAGAAACAAAGAAAGAGGTCATAGAAAAAAATACCCTTTAAGTCACAAAAAGAAATGATTATCAAAATAAAAAGCACTAAACCAGACAAAGATAAACAAAGAAGAACTCAGGAAAATGGTGAAAACCATAAATGCCAAGCATAGGCAAGAAATGGAATCAATGAAACAGATCTAAACAAAAGTGCTGGAGATTAAAAATTCCAGAAAATATATGCAGCAGATTGAATGAAGACAAGGATAGAATATCAGATCTAGTAGACAGAAGCAAGACAACCAGAAACAGAAAGATATCTTAAAAATGTCAAGATCACAAAAAATCAGTTTAATAGCTACAGGACAAAGCAAAGAAGGGCAACATAAAGTTGATAAGACTCAGTGAGAGAGCAGGGGACAGTGCCAAAAACATTAAAAACTTCTTCATAGAAATAATGGCAGAAAGCTTCCAAAATGTGGCTAATGAATTTGACATAAGGATGAATGAAGCATATAGAACTCTAAAGTGCTATAACCAAAATAAGTCTAAGTCATATAATAATCAAGATTCCAGAAATTTAGTACAAAAAATATTAACAGCATCTAGAGAAAACAAACTGATCACTTTTTAAAGCAAAACTCATTAGAACCACAGCAGATTTCTCAGAACAAACCCACAAAACCAAGGAAAGCTTGGAGGTATTTCAAGCCCTAAAAGAAAACAATCTTTATTCCAGATTGATGTACCCCACAAAATTATCTTTCAAATTTCAAGGGGAAATAAGTTACTTCCATGACAAAAACAACTAAAGGAGCTTATGACCACTGCATCAGCTCTACAGAATTCTCTGAAAGACGTAGTAAGAAGAAATAATGAATATCACAAACACAAGAACATGAATGGAAAAAAGCCACCAAAAAAGACAAGCAATTAAACAGAGGAGAAAACAGGGAACAAAAAACAGAAAAGCAACATGAAAAAGAAAAGCCAATACATATCAGTTGTAACGATCAATATAAATGGTATCAATTCATCAATCAAAATAAATAGACCAGCAAAATGGATTATGAAGCAGGATCCAACAATATGCGGTATTCAAGAAACACATTTTATACAAACTGAAACACATAGCTTAAAAGACAAAAGATGAAAAACAATTCTCCATGACACAGGAGCACAGAAAAAAGTAAGCATCACTATCCCACTTTCAGACAAAGCAAACTTTAAGGCAAAACTGATCAAAAGACACAAAGAAGGTCACTGCATACCTGTTAATGAAAAACTCCAAGAATAAGAGTTAATCAAAAATATGTATACATCAAACACAGGTTTACTCAATTGCATAAAACAAATATTAAGAGGCATAAAAAACTAAGTATTAATAAAATTGTAGTTGAGATATTAATATCCTGCTCTCACAAATACATAGATCAATTAAACAAAAATCAAGAAAGAAATATTAGAATTAAATCAAACATGTGAACAAATGGAGTTGGTATATGTCTACAGAGTATTCTACCCCCAAACATCAGAATACACATTCTCCTCAAGTACACATGGGATGTTCTGCAAGATAGACCATATATTAACTGACAAAACAAGTTCACATAAGCATAGAGGAATTTAAATTATCCCATGAATACTCTCTGATCATAGCTCAATGAAACTGCAAATCAATGAAAAATGAAATCACAAAAACTGCATTAACACATGGATTTTTTTTTTCAGTATCAGGGATTGGACTCATGACCTCACACTTGCCAGGCAGGTGCTTATGCCACTGAGCTAAATCCCCAGCCCTAACACACGGAAATTAAACAACACCCTTCTGGACAACCATTGGAAATTAAAACCAAAGTTAAACAGTATGTACAATTAAAAGTGGTCCCGATAAAGCATATCAAAACTTGTGGCATGCAATGAAAGTAGTCTTAAATCTCACACATTGAGAAAACAAAATGAATGCAAAGAAAAAACCTAAAGTTGAACCTCAAACTTCTAGAAAAAGAAGAACAAGTAAAATCCAAATCTTGTATGAGGGGAGAGTAATTACAAGATAAGAGCAAAAACAATGTGACTGAGACTAAGAAAGCAATCAAAGAATCAATGAATAAAAAAGTTGATTCTCTGAAAGAGTAAATAAAATAAATAATTCATTACTCTCATAAAAAGAGAAAAGAAAGAAACACAAATTCAAGCAATTAGGAATTAAAAGCAGGAAATCACAATGTATCTCACAGGAATCTAAGAGACCAATACTTACTATGAGAATCTATATTCTAATACAGTGCAAAACACAGAAAAAATAGATGCCTAGGCACAATCTAATTGACAAAACAAAATCAATAAGGTATAAAATTTCTAACCCAATATCAGCCAATGAAATAGAAAGCAATTAAAATTTACCAATATACAAAACTCACTTCTTGACATGGTCACTGTTGACTGCTACAAGAAATAGAGAACAACTAATAAAAAAGACATTCTTTGAAGAAATTAAAAGGGAAGCAGTACTTTCAAAATTATTCCTGGAGGCAAGTATTACCCTGATCTAAAAGCAAAGAAGAAACAAAACAAAACAAAACAAAACAAAACAAAAGGTAGAAAGAAACCTACAAGCCAATCTCCCTAATGAATATAGATGCAAAAATTCTTAATAAGATACTGGCAAACAGGATGCAGAAAACCCTTAAAAAGATTAACATCATGACCAAGTAGGATTAATCCAAGGGATGCAAGGATGGTAAAATATACACAAATCAATAAATGTAATACACCGCATTAACAGAATCAATGACAAAAATCATGTGACCATCTCAATAAATGCAAAGAAAACACTTGACAAAGACAAAAACCCATTAATGATAAAAAGTCTTACAAAAAATTAGAATAAATGACCTTTACCTGAACCTTATAAAAGCCATCTATGACAAACTAATACCTAACATCATATTAAATGGTCAAAAACTGAAAACTTGCACTCTAAAATCACACATAATGTATGACCATCCTATTCGACATAGGTTGGGAAACATTCACCAGAACAATTAAACAGGAGAAAGGTATAAAAGGAATAAAGCTAGGAAAAGAATAAGTGAAATTATCATTATTTGAAAATTACATGATACTCCATATAGGAGGCCTCAAAAAATTCGCCAAAAACATGTATATTTAATATCCACATTCAAGAGTATATCAGGATATAACACCAACACTCAAAAGTAGCATTCCTGTACAAAAACAACAAAATAACGAGGGAGAAATTAGAGAAAGCACAACCTTACAATAGCATTTTAAAAAAGAACTACTTAGGAATCAATGTAATGAAGGATGTAAAAGATCCATACAGTGAAATTTACAGTACCTTAAAATAGAAGATTGAAGCAGATACCAGAAAATGGAAAGATACCTCTTGCTCTTGGATAGGAAGCACTAACATAATGAAAACAGACATACTCATAATACTTCTATACAGATGTAATACAATCTCAATCAAAATACCACTAGTATGCCTCATAGATCTAGAGAAAATATTCCTAAAATTCATTTGGAATGAGAAAAATCCTAGAGTATCAAAAACATCTAGGCACCAAAGGCAAAGTAGGAAGCATCACAATCTCAGACTTGAAATTATACTACAAAACTATTGTGATAAAATCAGCATGGTATTAGGATTACTAGAACAGAAGAGAGGATTCTGACCCAACTCCAAGCACACTCAGCCACTTTATCTTTGACAAAGGAATCAAACATGTCCACTGAAAGAAAGTCTCTTTAATAAATTGTGTTGGGAAAACTCGCTTTTCATGTACTGAAGACCAAAATTAGATCCATGTCTCTCACCATGCACTAAACTAAAGTAAAAATGGATGAAAGATCTAAATATTAAAATCAAAACACTAAATTTACTGGAAAAAGTAGTTAGAAATCTCAAAGATATAGGTGTAACCAGAGACTTCATGAAGAAAACTTGACTGCAAGGAAAATAGTGCAAAGAATCAACAAATGGGATCTTACTTTTTCGCAACAAAAGGTAACAACAACAAAGTGAAAAGACTACACAAGGTGTGGGAAGAAATTATAACCAATGTCTCACAGATGAAGAAATTCTATCTAGAACATATAAAGGATTTAAAATATTCTGATTCCTCATATTCAAAGATTCAATATAAAAAATGGGCATCGGAGGTGAAATACTTTTCAGATGAAGAAACTGACACATAAATGCATGAAAATGTTCAACATCATTGGCCATTCGAGAGATGCAACCTAAAACAAAGCTGAGATTCCATATCATTCCAGAAAGAATGGCTATCATCAAAAAATCAACCAATAAAAAATAATGGAAGGAATGTGGAGAAAAAGGAATACTTCTCTACTGCTGGTGGGAGTGTAGATTGTTGCAACCACTGTGGAAATCAGTGTGGAGATTCCCAAACAACTAGCATTAGAGATCCTATTTGACCCAGTTATTCCTCTTCTGTATATCTTCCCAGCAATATTAAAAACATCATACCACAGCAATGCATGCACACTCATGTTTATAGTAGCACAATTTGTAATATCTAGACCTTGATAACAAACCAAATGGCCCATCAACAAATGGCCCATATTGTTGACTCATTGTGGCAGCTGCTTTGTTGAAATAAATTCGACCTTGCCTACATTAAAATGACTTATTTCTTGAAGCTTCCACCTACTGAGTAGTAAGCATATAGAAAGGAAACAAATTAATAATCCTAATCCTACACCCTATGATAGAAGATTATGTGAAGAATTGAAAGTAAAAAAATGAATGAGTTTTAATCCATTAGTTTACTTTCTTTTTTTCTATTCAAACTCGTGTATTCAGGAATTGTTCATACTAAGTCTACATGTTGAGATTTCCTATATACAATCTAGAGATATATTTTTAAAATTAATGTATTTTGTGCAAATTGGTTTCTGGATTCTAAAACATTCTCATATGCCAGATCAAGCCATAAAAAGTTGGTATTACAACCACAAAGGGAGAGACTAGATAAATTTTTAAAAACCTTGTGATACTCTTTTCAAACTTTTCTCTATTTGTGTAAAGTAGTGGTGCAATGTTAAGAGTGGCAATAATTCAGGTTCATATCATGGCTTAGGAAAAAATAACCCTAATATTGATTTTTAAAAATTCTAGCTCTAAAATAAGTACCAAAAATAATGTAATAATGAAATAGAATTTATTTTTAAAGAAATTTAAAATGAATATGTATTACTCATATGCATATTATTATAAACAACTAGTTGATCATGATTTATTTTATTATTTTCTTAAATAATACATGCATCATTGTTTGCCATGAAATTCATCAGTGACAAATAGTGAGTAGTGCTTACAATGTGTCCAGTATGTGCAAAATACACGCAGTCTGCATTTTATTCTCACTGTCCTCACTGAATATATTTACAGAATGACAATTCTCAGAATAAAAGGAATGCTCAACTTTCGCAAAAGAGACAAACTAGAATGGTATTTAAACATTTGCTAATGTTAAATCTATCTTTTGTGTCCAAAAACAATGTATTACATCTATGGATATTCATGGTACCTTTCATTTGATAAAATTGATTGTATTCCTGCACATATCTTAATTTACATGCTTAACAAAAATATGTTGCTAAATGTGAGTCTGATTTATTTCACTTATGAGTATAGTCTCAAGTTGCCTCCACTTACCTATAAAATCCTCAAGACCATCTTTTTATAGCTGAGTAATATTCCATTGAATTAAAATATCCATTCTGTGGTTGATGGTTACTCTGGCTGTTTCCAAAATTTACCTATCACAATTGTGCTGCTATAAACATGGGAGCACATATATATCTGTGACATGACTTTTCCATTTTTTCTGGGAAAATACCCAGGAGGGGAAGAGTTGGATTGAATAGGACTTCCAATCCTAGTTTTTTTGTTGTTGTTGTTGTTGTTTGTTTTGCGTTGTTTTTTGGTATAGGGGATCAAACTCATGATCTCATGCTTGCCAGGGAAGTGCTTGTGCTACTGAACTAAATCCCCGGCCCCCAATCCTAGTTTTTTGAGGAATTTCTATACTGATTTTCACAATGGCCACACCAGTCTATACTGCCACTAACAGTGGAGAAGCATTCCTTTTTCCCCACCAACATTTGTTAGCCATGGATTTCTTGATGGCAGCTATTCTCTTGGAGTGAGATGGAATCTCTGTGCTGTTTTAATTTGCATTTGTTTTAAATGACTGGTGATGGTGAACATTTCTTCATGTATTTATTTGCATTTCCATATTGTCTCTCTAGTGTAAAAAATTAATCATAATAATAAGAAACTGAAAGATGTACAATAGATCCAAGATGTATAATAGATATTGTAGTAATGAAAGGGAAAGAAAGTACTCAAAAGTAAAGAACAACCTATAGGTATATACATATAACTGTATGTATGTTTAAGTGTGCAAGATAGACAACCATACTAGTTATTCTGTTAGTTCATCAACAAGAATAGTTTGTGCTGTCATTGCTTGATTGCCTCTTCATTTTTATGCTTTGATTTTGTAATTTGAGCAGCTACTTCTAAGATAATAATGTGTAAATACATTAACTACTGTTGATTTCTTACTGCTATTTTTTAAAATTCTGTATTATTTCTACTTTTTTCTGTTTTGCTTTTTAAAAATAAAAAAAAATTAAACAATATATTGACAGTGGGGCCCAGGGATTTAGCTCAGTGGTCTAAGTGCCTGCCTCGCAAGTGCAAGGTCATGAGTTCTATTCCCGGTACCAAAAAAAGGAAAAAAAAAAAATATATATATATAGACAGTGGATATGAGATATCTTAAATATGAGACATACTGTGTTAAAAATTGAAGCTTTTTTTGACTTTACAAAATATTGCTCAGAATACTATTAAGTAAATGAATAAAATTACTTTCATCCTTTTCATCTTTCTCAGGAATTCATTATTTTTGTATTAATTTTGCATTTCGACTTAATTACTTACATATTTTCAATTTCAAAATAACCATGGCATATATTTATGGTGTACAATGTGATATCGTGAGCTATCTATTGATCTATCTATCTATCTTTCTATTATGGGAAATTCAATTTCATTTCAATTACCTTATGAATTTATAATTTGCTTATCCTAAGTGTGTTTAAAGATATGTTTCAAAATTAATAAACAAAAATTTTTAATATTTTTACCTGCATTGTTTTAACTAATGTCAAGTAAAATCAGTAAGAATTCCACCTCTTAAAGAATATAATAGCAATTTTATTCCAGCAATAAGCTTATAAAAATAATGTATGGAAACATCATATTTAAGAAATCTATTATATAATAATTTCCAAAATATATAACAGAAATATTTTCTTAATGTGTAGTTTTTACAATAATAAAACATCAGACACATATGACTTTAAAATGAGTCTCAAAGATAATGATGCTAATATACTTACGATAAACATTTTCATCATTATGAAAATTTGCTTAGTAAAGAAAATGAAAATATTTTAATATCTAGTAGCTCATCGTGTTTTTATTAAAATCGCTAAAAGCAAAATTTTTAATTTTTACCCTTATTTGTATATTACATTAGGAATCGATATCACAAGTTATGAAATTGCATGTAATGTAGTCAAAAGTGCTGAGATAGAGAATCAGAGTACTTGAGTTTAAAATCTTGTTACATGGTAATGCTCGGGTAGGCACCACCAATTCCACCTGTGATTGCTAAAGCTATCTGAAAGAAGACTCGGCATTCATATGCATTTCTAAGTCATCCACATTCTGCCAGAATGCAGACCAGGATCTGGCTGCCTGCTGCAGGATTATGTTGCAGCAAAGATAATTTGCTCTCACTCCACTGCTTCTGTTTTCAGAGTGTGGGCATAAGATCACAACTCTTGGGAGAACACAAAATCTGCACTCAACTATAAAGCAAAAAAAGAAAAAGAAAAGTTAATTGTTTATGATAGTCTGGGTAAAGCAAGCTTTTTGGACTTAAGAACCTTAAACCACATAGTATTTCCATATTTACTGCTTTATACAATATAATCATAAAACTCAGCAACATGAAATAACATATTACTTTAAGATTCATCAACCTGTTGGTCAGAATTTCGAGCGGAAAACAGATACTATAGTTTATCTTTCATGACTTCTTGGACTTTGCCTAGGAGACATAAATTACTGTAGGTGACTCAACTTGCTGAGGTCTGGAATCAAAGAGAGGCTTCTTCCCTTATATGCTACTTTCACTTGCATGATAAAGAGACTGACCTCAATTTGATATTGTTATTCATCTCCACAATCTGCTTTTAAAGAGCAAAGCAAATTTTCCCCAAATATAGACATTGTTGTAATCTAACTCTTAGTGCTGCCATTCTGTTCTGTATGCACCACGCCCTTTGACTTTAAAAAAAAAAAAAAACAGGATGTCCTGTTTCCTCAGGAATGCACAGGTGTGGGGCCCCCACATCTTTGCAGTTTTTCCCCTTTATAAGCCACCCCCAAATATTAGCCCAGTTGCACAACAGTGTAAATTCCACCCTGGCTCTGCGTTGGTGGATACCAGCCTAAATAAATAAGCGCTCTCTTCTTTTCCCTCCAAGACGTCTTGGTCTTTTTATTCTTTTTGCCTTTTTACAATTTTCATTTTATTTTGGGGTGCAGCCTTTTGGGGTACAACAGACATCTGATAGAAAAGTTCTCATGAGGAATCTCCAGACTGACCTCTACAGTGGTTGCACCAGTCTGCACTCCCACCAACAGTGCAGAACAGTGTGTCCTTTCTCTCCCCAACCCCAGCCTTTCCAGCATTTGTTGGAAGTCCCATTTGACCCAGCTATTCTACTTCTAGGTGTATTCCCAGAAGAACTGAAAACATCATACCACAGTGATATATGTGCACCCATGTTTATAGCAGCACAATTTGTAATAGTCAGATATTGAAAACAATCTAAATGTCCATCAATTGAGGAATGGATAAAAAAGATGTGGTGTTTTTATACAATGAAGTACTACTCAGTTATAAAGAATGATCACATTGAGATATTTATAATGGATTCAATTGGAGACCATACTCATAAACGAAATAAATCAAAACTACATGTATAAATACCCCCTAATGTAAGAAATGGTAAGAGTACATAAGATACAAAGTTCTCAATAAATACAATGAAAGTATAAGAATTTGCTTAAAGGGGAAACCTAATATCTCAGGGAAAATGAGGGGGAAAAAGGAAGGGAAAAGAAAAATATCTAAGATTATATAAGCACACAGGAGAGCAAAGATGATTGTGCTACAAATTCCACAAGTTCTTGGAACAAAAAGTTAACATTCATAGTGTTGCAGGCAGCTGAGTTAGTCAAAAATATTATAGTCGGTGAGATCGGGCTGGGTCCTGGGTGGAGCCAGTGCAGACAGCTGGCAGCTGTGGGGAAGTTGATGCCTCCTGCTGTGGGCCAGGCCTCAAGACAAAAGAAGATACAAATGCACCCAAATCCTGAGGGTTGATACCCTAAATAGTTCCCATCCCCTTAGGAAAGAGTCACTGCTCTGTAAAAATGCCCACTTTCTAAGTGACTCATGACTCCCTTCCCCATTTGTCCCTAATGTATTCAATTTTACCTGAACTATTGATCTTATTGGCTATAGTTATGTCCCCCGTATACCTATCTGCCTTGTGAGCTCCCAGTCTCCCCGCACCTTAAACCCATGGTTTTACTCTATGAAAGTCCCTGGAAAGACAGAGTCCTTCTTTCTTTCTCTCAATAAATATATTCTGCTCTTACCTTCTTGTTCCTAAAATTTATTCTTTGATTTTAGAGAACACAAGCTCATACTGGACATAGTAGGTCAGGAGTTTCATTCTCTATATCAATAGGATTGGAACAACCTTGCATATTATTGTAAGGTGATCTGAGGGACTCTTGAAAATCATTATGTAAAGTAACAATCCTAGCTATGTTCATACCACCTTGTTTGGAAGGCCTATATTGTCAGTGTTTGGGGCTCTTTGTTATTGTTATTTATTTGTCTTTCTTGTTTTGTGTTTATGAATTTGTTTTGTTTTGTTTTTCCCTCTAATACAGAAAGGATAGGTATACATGTAGAGACTCATGGATGAGTAGAACTTCTCAAAAGTTTATGAGAATTGATAATACAATGCACAACGAAATTTTCAGCCACTTTGAAGAAAAAAAGACACTGAGGTCCCCAGTGCTGATTCCGTAGCATCATGATGTGAAATCCGGCAACACTATTATTCTTTGTTCAGAGTGATTTTAGTCTGTTTTGTATTGTTTAATTTCAACACACATGAAGGTATGGACAGCTATTTTGAAGAAAATGAGAGACGTTATGGCAGCCATTGTTGACTTCCCTATTGTCTGGTCTTGAAGACCTAAAATGCCTTCATCATCCTGTTCTGATCAGTTTAATACTATTTTGTTTGTATGAATTCATTGTGTGTGAAGACATGGACAACTATTTAGAAGAAAGCAGAAGACAATATGATAGACAGTGAAGATCTCCTGTTGTCTTGCTTTGAAATCTGTGTCACTTACATTGTTTTGTTTTCTTCTGATCTGCTTTGTTCTGTTTTCTCATGTCTAGTTTTACCCTCTTTGAAATAAAATAAAAAGAAAAGAAGTTCTCTTGGTTTCTTCTTTGACATTAGAGGAAAAGTTCCCACAAGGCCTGACTCCTGTGGTAATGGCCTCCCTCCCCATTACCTGTCTGAAACCAAATGCAAACAACTGCATGGCTGCCCTGTACGAGTCAGAAGCCTCTCCCTGCTTTTCTGGAGCATGTGCTGTGCCGTTACTCTCACCGAGCCAACCACTTTCCTGGGGAAAAGATGCGGTTGGTTTTGTTCTTCACTGATCAGCCTTGAGATGGGATAACTCAGTGTCCATACTCAACCAGCAGCTCTCTAGTGGAATGAATTTGAACTCTTCACTTATAGTGAGCTCACAAAGTAAGACCTTTATGTCATGATAACAGGCAGACTGGAGAGCAATAGTACCAAAGAAACAGATCAACAATGAATAACTTTTTATGCCATGAACAGTTCACATAATGTCCTTTCCATTGTACTCTATCCTATCTCACTGTAACACAGTCTCTTTGACTTTTTTTTTTAACCTCCAAACTTATTTTACTTAACGTCTTCTACTTACAAGATTATTCATCTAATAAAATAGTGTACACAAAATGCCTTAAAATTATAAAGTATTATGTAATTCCAGTTTAACATGTTATCAGATATATTTTGAGGTGCATAGTATAAACTCACATATTTACATATTCACAGTAAATGTAAAATTACAAGGGGTATTTTCACTGTACTGTAACTATGAAGTAATATAGAGTATGATAATTATATCACATATGGTAATTATTTCAATAAATTCTTCTAAATGTATGATACCAAGGGGCTCCAGAATCATGTTGTGTATAAAATATGTTTAAATATACCATTTGAAATTACTATATATTTGTTATGGGTAGAACACAAAAATACTTTCTTCTTGCACATGTTCTGTATGATTTATCCACAATAATGATTAAACACAAGATTTTAAATTATGCATGATTTTCTATATAACTGTTTTAGTTTAAATCAGAATTAAACAGTGAGTCATTTCTGTAGTGTAGAATATTTATTTATTTTCATTTTATGAAAGCGAAATCTAAAATATTTGGAGAGCCCATAGATTAAAATATCTCTAGTTTACTTTCTAAATTTAGGTAGTTTCATACTTATTTACAGAGAGCTTAGTTATATTTCTCAACTTTATGTGTTAGCTTTATAAAGTCAAACTTATTTACTCAAAAATCAGAGGGTGGAGGAAACTGTGTCTTTAAGTACAGTCATAGTTTCAAGTTTTATTCATACATATTTCCAGATTTCTAGATTAATGAAATTGAAATCTCAGAATTCAAATAAAAGTAAATGTAATATATTAATAATGAACAATAATAAGAAAAGGAAAGGAACATTTTCTATTTTCATATTAATTTCCAAGGTTTCTATCATATCAAAAATAGCTAAGAAACTATCTCAGGAAGTAACACAAATTAGCAATAAAATTTTCCTGCCTGCTATTATGGTTTGGATCTGGAATATCCTCCAAACTACTCACGTGTTCAGAGGTGGGGTTTGGGAGTGTGACTATTTCAAGGGAAAGCTACACTCGCTGCTGGACTGATCTTTTGATGTGTGCTGTGAGGAGATTGATTGAGTTCAAACTTTGTACTCAACCTAGAGCGGCACAGAATATTAAAAGAGAGCAGGCAACTAGATAAGAAAGAGTTTAATGAGGGCATGGAGGGCGTCCCCACAGAGAAGGCTGTGGCGACTCTGCAGACAAAGGGCAGGTTCTGCCTGGTACACGCTCTGATGGGGGAAGGGCTCTGGGGACTGATGTCAGCTGATTTATTTTGTGAGACTGTAGGGAATTGGGTAAATCTTTACATGTATGAGCTTTGGCAAAGACTTTTGGGAGGAAGAAGCTATAGAGGCTTCTGGGAAGAAGGAGTTAAGCATTATCGTGGCACAGTTTTGAACCATCGCCATGACTGTGCTGTCTCTCAGACAGGGAAGGGGAATCTATCAGAGATGTTTTGTGAGGAGGTGAGGCTGGTTTGGAAGAAGTGAGTCACATTACAGAGTACATATCCCCTGCCTGCGTCCTTTCTCGTCTCTCAGCTTGCAGGTTACCTATGTCTCTCTACCTTGCTATTTCTGCCTTGGAATCAGCCTGGAAGACCAAGTCCCCAAGAAAGCAGAGAAAACCATGGGTAAAATTCAATGTTTTTTAAAAATTAATGGTGTCAAACACTTGGTCACATCAATGGGAAAGCTGACTAAAACCTCCTAAATTTTCAAGCTAATTGTTTTTATATTTTTAATATATTTCATAATATAGAGGAAAGTAAATCTTAAAATGTTGTATAAACCAAAAATCAACATAGTAAATAAAAATTCAAAGAAAGAATTCACAGATAAGAAGACTATAAAATGATAGTTTCTGTAAATATCTATGGAAAACAGCCAGATTTTAAAAATTCTTTCCAGTCAGGTAAATTGATACACATTTTAGGAAGAAAAATATCAAATTTTGTCTCATTCAAAATGTTTGAAGCATAAATTTTATCAGTTTAATGTCTAGAAGTTTTCTCAACCTAAGAGATATTTCAAATGACTAAAGATCTTCAGTTTAGCTATATTTTCAATTGCAAGCACAAACAACTAGAAATAAGTTAATAGCTATCAACAGCATAAATATATATCATTCAAAGAATGGCATGGTGCACTGCTGCTATAGTGAAATTAGCAAATCTACGTGCGTTTGTTCAGAAGATACTTAGAGTAAATTTGTTCAAGGCAACCTGGCTGTACTGGATGGATCTGACCAGTCCTGTTAATCATCCCCTCACCCCCATGGCCCATATGCAAAAGAAGAAATGGCAGCAGGTTACTGTTGTTCTTGTCCTAAGAATCAATAAGATTTATATATAAGGCAAAATAGCTGAAGTTAAACTGTGTTTAGGAATAAAGAAGTCCTTTCAAATTACAATTAGGGTTGTTACATTAGCCTACATCAAGAATCCAAAGGTAGGTGAGCCCCAAGAGGAAAAAAATTTTCAGACATATAGACTGTGTCCTGGAAACAGTGATCCTTGATGGTGAAAATATTTCCTGTCTCCTGTTCTCTACAGTCAAAATAGATGAGTGAAGAAATAGAAGTGAGAAAACAAAGGAGTTTAAAATTCACAGTTGCAACTACAGTTTTCCCTTTCATATCAGTTATAATCACAGAATGTGAAGCCAATCTATAGAAATCACATTCAAAGTTTTTGTTAGTATATTGTGTTAGTATTTTTAATTGTTAGTATACTACATATTGTTAAATTAAATTAAATCAAACTTAAAAGTGTCTCTGTACATAGTGAACTATGTAAAGTTCTGTAGTTTATAGAACTTATGTAAGTTGTGTTGCTTACTACATAAGCAACAGGCATTCTAAGGACATTTTATCTCTTTAAAAAGTAGTCAAATCTCTGTCATCATAGCAGCTGAGCCTTTAGCAAACAGCAAGTTGCAAACAGCTCAGAAGTGTCAAATAACGCAAAAGGTCTGAAAATGAGCTTATTTCCAAGGTAAGTTCCTTTTTGCCCACCGACATTGCCTCCCTGTGTCACCAGTTGGCCCTCTCTGAACTCTTGCTCGTTTGTATACTTTTATCTAAATATTTTCATTTTTAACTTATACCGTTTTAACATGTTTCAGAATTCTTTTATACTCTTTTTTTTGAGTTGCATTATTTGTTATTAAGAATATTGTCTATGACTACACTTGTGCTTTTATTTCCAAATAGAATCTCGTGACTTATTTTTATTTATTTTCCATTTTTTTATCCAAGCCTTGAAAAAGAACCACCATAATAAAGTACTTTGCTTTGATGTATGTAAAGTAATTCTAATCCAACTGAAGAAACAAATACAAAATTCTGTTTATGCTGCTTTTCTATTCATATTTTTCCATGCAAATTCTGTCATCTAAGTACAGATTTCATATTGTAACAAGTTGGAGGAAAGAATTCCAGTTCACATCAAGTTCATTTTTTCAGTGTTAGATTATTAATTTTCTGAGCTAATAACATTTCTCTTTAACAGTCCAAACAGAATTACTGTGTCAATAACTGCCCTTACTCCTTCCTGATACTGGCAAGTACCAGAATGCATGCTAACAACTGGGAAGAAATGCTTCCAAAGATTCATATTTGCTGATAATATTTAAAAAGCCTAAATTTTCATTCACTAACATCTAATAAAGTTGTTGGCTAAGTAGTGGCTAAGATCACAAGGTCAGTGTTTTTTTATTGTTGAAAGAGTAAGTATGGCATATTTAATAATTAATTTACAGTACACATTGTCAATTTAAATTTCTAGTTTCTGGTTTGACAGAATTGTACCCTTGTGCGAGGTATGCAGAATACTGTTGTTAGGACTTGTTTAGCAGTACACTTGTGATTATTCACTCTTTCTTTTTTCGTTATTCTATCGAACACCTGCAGAATGCCTTTTGCACTGTATGACCGGAATAAAAACGCTGAATCACTCCAATCCCCAGACTGCCTACAGATGTGGAATTGTATTAGCTTCATAGTTTGTAGTAAAAATAGACATTATAGATTAACAGAAAAGAGCAAAGTTTAAAATAATAAAACCAATAAACTATCATCTGCATTCAATTAAAGCATTTTATAAGCAAATATTTTATTAAGAAAGTTATAGCTTGAGGTTGTTTCTATCATTTAAAAAGGAATATTGTATTCTTTAAGCCCAATAAAGTAAAACAAATACTCTTACTACTTTAAAAAGTACACAGCTGTTTGGGTAATTAAAATTAATCTTAATTGTCAATTGCCTTAATATTTATTGTTGTGAATTCAAAACTTCTAATAGCCTTCAGAATGAATAAGACTTTCACAAAACATCCAAAAGATAATTAAAAGGCAAAGAAAAGTCATTTCAGTTTAGAGAGATGTGAAATACAGTCATTCTGATGTATAGAACAGTAAGTAGAATAAAACTATCACAGATGAACAAATGACTGTATAGTAACAATGCAAACCATGATCATTCTAGAACATGTTTGCAAGCTAAAGCAATTACATGAAATATATAATCGCAGCAGTCATGAAAATAACAGAACAAGTGTGGGTCAGAATTATCATTTCACTTAGCATAGACACATCGAGTGAAATACAAGAATTTGGTAAATGGAGAATGATAATCTTGCCTGGAATCATCAGATAAAAGAATGCATTCTTTTTAACATTTTGCAAAATTTAATGCTCTAAATTTATATATATATATATATATATATATATATATATATATATATATATATATATATTTGTGTGTGAAAGTGTATTTATTAACTTACTTCTTTTCAATCTGTTTATTGACTCCTGAATTGGAGCATTTACTCCTGTGTCAGGAAATGTTTGTTGAACTTTTAAAATGCAAAACGGAATCTGTCTCTCAAGTCATATTATTTCAAAATGTGACTTCCTGTGGAGTAAAGCAGAATTTGCCACACTACTGTGGTGATAAAAATCTATGCATAAACAAGTTCCATTATTGATATCTCTATATCAGAAGGAACTGATAACCTCCACCAGCTATAGCAGTGAGACTCAACCTTTAGGTAACTTTGTTTTCCTCAAATAAGTTTCAAATTTAATATAGAAGAATTAAAATGGGATAATTAATATGATTATAGAATTGGAGGTATACCATGTCTGTTCTAAAGGGATGTGATAGCCTGGAATCTCTCTCAATAATCTGTATCTGTTTCTTTTTCTTGCACATAAATTTATTTTTATTTGTATAAGAAAATACACATTATTTCTAGTTATATATAACATGGGGTATACCTGTTAAATATGAAATAAAGATGAAAAATTCAAGTTCAGTTTCTTCAGTAATGTTGATGTTTAATTTATATCTTTCAATAATTGTTTAATCTGTGCCTGTTTTTAATAAACTCATAGTTTGTAGATACATATGCAATTGTTTCTGCATATTTCAATAGGTACATTTCAAAAACTAAACTTCATTTGAATATCCTGTAGAAAACTTTTCATGATAAATTTACTACAAAATTAATTCCTTTTTAGAAGAGATACTAGGGATTGTCTCCAGGAACTTGGCACTGAGCTGTATTGCTAGACATTTTTTTTTTTTTTTTTAAAGACAGGGTCTTCCTAAGTCACTAAATGGCCAAGCTGGACTCAGACCTAGGATCATCCTACCCGTGTTTCACATAGGATTGTGATTATAGCCATGCACTAATATCTCCTTTAACTGGTTTCCACATAGTCACTAGTGAAAGTAAAAGATATTTATACATAATATACTGCCTTGTATTTTAATGTGAATTGTTTCAAAACAGAATGTTTGCTTCTATGTTTATGAAAATAGAATTCAATGCAGACAGTTTGGTTAAAAATGAGAGGATTCATTCAAAATTCCAGGAAAGTTATAGCTCTTGAGTATATAAAATACTTCCCTAAAATACTTCTCTCAAACAAAATGCCTCATACACAACAGTGACATCTAAACGTAGTAGTTACAGTAGCTTCCAAAATATGCAAATTATTCATCATTTTTATATATAAAATACAAGTTGGGATTTCAATAAATTTATAGGTGTATCAACTAATATATTGGCATTTCTATAAAATAAAGATATGAACAGTCTGTTGTAATAGATCAGTATTTAATGATAGTCTATCAAATGCATTTTGTTGCTTCAATAATTCTAAATTTATACATTGAATCAGTAAAGTGAAGAAGGAAAACATTTATGTATTCACAACGCATACATCCATGTGATTATTACATTTTTATATTTATTCTGTGATTGACTTTTAAATTTTTTGTTATCTGCAAGCAAATATACCTTTTTTACATTTATATTGTAATTGTTTTTTAAAAGTGTTGTTATCTGGTCCTTCCCTGAGTTTTAATAAAAATATCCTACAGTGTTAAATATATCTTCATCTACAGGATTTGGTGATCTGTAAGTCATAAAAATAATGGAATTTCCTTTGAAAATTCAATTGTAAAGCACTTTGTAAACACTCAGATTTTTAAAGTAAAACTTTGGCCACTTTCAAACAACTAATAGCACCCTACACACACACACACACACACACACACACACACTTTTTACACAATTATCTGTTTCACTTAGCAAAAAGAATTTTCTTTATATTTGTTATTACTAGGCATATTCTATTAAGCAAATCTTGGCATTTCTTTTTTTTTTTCTCTTCAGTAAGCATCAAGGTTCATATTTTAAAATGAAATTGAATTATCATTTACATATGTCCAGCATATATTTTTAGTTTTGTTTTTGCTATCAGAAGACATTGTATGCAAATTTATTTATACTTATCCTGCAAGTGATCCTCCAAAATGACTATGCTCTTAAAATGTTACTTTTATATACCTCCCCATAGAGGTTACAAATATCTAGTGTCATTATCCATTATCAGATCACAGTAATGCCTTTAGTGTTAAACTGTATATTGTACCAGCCTAAATCATGATCTAAAATTAATATTGACTTTAGTCACCCTCATCAAAAAAAAACAAACACTATCCTATTCATCTAAATTTTGTAGAAACATTCTCAATTTTGATCCACATTAATTAATTTAAAAATATGTTTCAAAGTACTGACCTTCATAATAAGTGTTAAGTTATAGGAAATATAACATTATATTAAAGAGTACATAATGTCTGAATTATAGCACTAATAAGTTTAAGAACATTAAGAAAATACATAGATCATAAGTATTGTAAATGATGCCAAATTCTCTTATTCACATATGACAACTAATTAAATACTTTGATGTAGGTGATAATTTTTCCCAAATTATATATGAAGTAATAATTACTCAGAGCATGTAGGTAACTTTTTGTAAGTTCATGCAATTAATAGATTGATCTGGGTTACCACACTATCTTCAAAAGAGAACCCATGTCAATATGTGTGCATGAATCTCTCTCAGTACATAATCACACAGCAATCATGGTATAAACATTATGAAGTTTTAGAAACTATTCTTGAGGAAATATGGCTTTTTTCAAGGAGTAAAACAAACATGTCCTCTACTGAAACCATACATGAAGGTAATTTCAGAGATGTTAAATGAAGTACTTAAAAAATGAAAACACTATGTATTTACTACTTCAGTGCAGAAACCAAGGAACAGAAACACTAATTTGTTGCTTGATAGAATGTTTATCTGCTTGGCAAATCAATTGTTGCAGCAGAAACCATGTGTTTCTTAACCTTCTTTTATCCAATCAAGGATCTGTTACCACATATAGTGAGTCACTGTTGTCCCCTTAGTTTTGTCCCAGTAGACCATGTGGTAATATTCTTTATTTATTTGTTCTTTTTGAAAATATTAGTAAAAATGTGTTCAATTTAAGTGAGATAACAAGGTACATATCGTTATATTATTTTCAGAGCTTAAATGGTATGTGTGTCATCTGAAATTTGTATGGATAACATGAGTATAAAATATTAAATAATAGTCACTAAATTTCAAGCAAAGTAATTCTGTTGTATTTATTTGAATCTTTATTAACTGAATACAAGTGGAGTGAAACATGTAATGACTAGCAAGCAATATTTAAAATATGTATAGATTCAGAAAACTCTGCTCTCCAGGAGACTACCCTAGTTGTGACACAAGGTCATTTGGTCAGAAAAGTTTGTATATTCTACCAGAAGTTTAGACCAATTTTAATGTGTTTCATAACGTTTAAATTAGAATCATATATTTTAAATTTATCTAATAATTTTCTAAATACTGCATGTTATCAATTCTATTGTTTTAGATTGGTTTCCTAGGGTGACTATCAAGAAAAAAATATAAATTTAGTGGCTTCAAACAACAAAAATGTATTCTTGGATGAGTCTGGAAGTCAAGACTGAACTCATGTTGTGGAATTACCCTGAGTGTCTATTCTTTTGTCTTCCAGCTTCTGAAGGCATTCAAAGTTTTAGTGGCTTATGGTCACATCTCTCCCTGTGTTCTGTCTTAAAATTCCTTTCCTCTGCTGTGCTGTGCTCTACCCCCCTGTCTCTTGTAAGCACTTTGGGCATTCAATCTAAGCCACTGAGGAATTCATAGTGTTTTTCTTAGGTCAGTGTCCTGGAATGTATGTCCTTCTAAAAGGTCCATTTTGAAAATACATTTGTAGAGATGAGGGTGCATAAAATATTTTGGGAGCAAATATGCAACTCAGTGCACTTTGTTTCTTGAGTGGTCCTATCCAACCACACATAAGCTGTAAGAATGTCTCTCCTCTCTGTCTCTCCATTTCTTTCTCTCTCTTTCCTGTCAGTACCATTATCTCCTCAGTGTCCTTAGGTTTCCACCTTCATTTCTTCATCCCAGAGATGGTACCACAATGCACAGAATTTGTCTTTCACCATGCTGTGGACTGCTTCCATCAGGAAACCAAGCAGAACAAAGCATCCAAAGTTCATTTCTTTCATTTCCCTTAAAGATCATTCTGTGATGTTGCCAAAGGTTTTCAAATATTTTCTTTGCTTCATCCTTTATATGGGGTTAGATCACATAAGCCTATCTTGAATAATATAAGCCAACCCATTTTGTGAGCAATTTTGCTCTGCTAATTACACAGAACTTGTTAAAGAAATATTATTTCTATTCACACACAAAAAAAGAATTGTTCAGGTGTGTATTTTTCAAGTTCCAGTAAAATTATATTGCATTAGTAAAGATTATATTTAAATCTATACTAACATTATTATAATTCATTTTTCTTATTAACCAAATCCATACAAATGAATGTGCAATATTTCTTTGAGGATGGAAAAATGCATTTGGTAAATGCAAGCTGCAGTAAATCTTGCCTTGTGCATTTTCACAATCAAAAAGAAAAGAAAAGGGAGAGAAACAGGAAACACACACATGCACAATCCCTGCTCATGTGAACATTAAATAACATTACTGATGTTCTTTTCTTACAAGGGAGCTGCATGCTTGTGATTCACCATTAACTGAAAATATTCCAAGAAGTAAACACATGCAGTGTATCTAACTTACTGACAATGATTGCTTAGGGCCACAGAACACTACATATATGCTGTGTTTCAAAATATTTTAGCACAATACAATTTCTTCTTATTTCAGTACCTTTTCTAAAAATATTGATATGTGTACCAATAAAATAAAGAATTCAAAAACAGATAGATCCATGAATTTGAAAGAAAAATATTGAAAGTACTACTAAATTTCCTTTCTCCTTTAAATGTAGGGATGGCTTCTTATACTAGTAATTTTTATGATTGTTTTATTGTTTATTTTTTTACTTTTTTCACATATTTGTATATACATTTATTGTAATATTCACAAGTTTCAAAAACATAAAAAATCCAAAATTTATTAATGACAATGTATATAATTGTATATTATGCTATTTCATCCCTGTAATACATTTATTTTGAGATCTGATAATTTATGTAATGATTTTTTTTACAAAATTAGATATAGGTCAGTATTTAACAAAAATACTATTTTATGTCAGATATATTTTTCTCTGCAAATGCTTCACAAATGGAATTGTGATAGATATTTTAACCAAATGTCTTCAAATAAATTAATTGCTATTTGACATCAAATATTCTGAAAATGTTGTTCCCATCTAACATATAAAATACATATACAATTAACTTTAAAAATCATTTTTCAATAATTTATTAAGAATCTTTAATATGCTTTTGATTTTAATAGCATTTAGTATATTCAATGTAATAGAATAACTACTACATTTTTATTTTAACCATGTTATATTTTAAAATAATAATTTCAGGTTACAATTTTGTAACATGCTTTTCATTTATATAGCATATTTTTATAATTACCTAAAGTGTATCATACAGTACAGTAAAGTATAC